>VYZQ01013879.1:90035-100922 GCA_013400655.1 Mystacornis crossleyi | reverse complement strand
TTAGAGAAAAATTTGTAATAAAATGTATTAATTTCAAGTTCAAAGAGAAGATTCATTTTTTGCTGAATAATAAAGTGTGATAACTTTAATTTTTATGTGCTGTTGAGAAAAACCCTATAGTACTTAGAATGCTACTTGGAATTTAAACATTTCCAAGCTGATCAGTGGTTAGAATCCATCATTTCACTGGCACTCCTTGCAGAAAAGATGTCCTATTTTAAATGTAGTCACACTCTGAAGCAAGATCGAGGTAAATGGCTATCACAGAAACTGAAAAATTGCTGAATGGAACATGAAGTGTTCAAGAAGCCATTTTTTCCACAATAGCATGACTGAGCTGCACTTTTTTTTTTTTATGAAGGAGTGATAGCCAATCGATTATTTTACTCAGCAAGTTTGCTGAAGTCATTGCAATTAAATTCAAGAGAAACAAGAGAGTACCAGTTGAAGAAATTGGTAAATAATGAAGAAAGCATGAAGCAGTACACTGGAAACACCTGAAATTCAATTGTAATAAGGTGTGGAGGTGCAAAAAAAGCTGGCAGGAGAAAAACAAGGTATTAAAAGAATAAATAAAATATCCACTATATTTTGAAATTCGGTAACTGCTAAATATATGTGTCTGCAAACAAACATGGAATTATGTGTGCTCCCATAAATTTCCAAGTCATAGTTAATTAAATACGACCACTGACCATCACCAGATGACATGCAGGAACTACACACTACAGAGAATCAGCTCTTTGGCACAGTTCTGCACCACACTGGTTCCACAATATTCCCCCCCAAAATAGGTTCTAAATGCTTGAAACTTGATACATTTTTGTTTGCTAAACTCCTGTTGGAATGGCGCCCTGTCACTGATATGTCACATGTATTTACTATAAATACTGAATTAAATTAGAAGCAGCCATGACTTTCAATTTTTATCCCAGATCATGCAATTTGTCACCTTATGTTTGAATCCTTCTTTGCTTAATCAAAACCTCAATTTAAATTTTTGTATGTCAAGAAATGAGAAGATGAATAAATCCCAATAAACCAAGACATCAACGTCACTGGGAATTATACTTCATCCAGGTATTGATGTCACTTGAAGCAATGAAAGTACATGCAAGATGATACAGTTCTGAAAAACTTTGTGATTTATACAGTACTTGAAACACAAATTTCCAGAAAGGTGTTGACTTTGCAAATATTCATGTTTAACTATACCTGCAAAAAGTCAGTCTGATTTCCATGGCATCACTTGTACATATTTGCAGGGCTTTACACAATATCACTGATCTTCCATTCCCATGTAAAAAAGATTTGCTGCTGGCATTTGACCTTGTTACCTGTGTGTTAAGGACTGAAATGCAGCCATCAGTGCGTTTATACTGACCAGTCACACTGCTCTGTGCTCTCTGCCCAGTCTAGGGCTAGAGAAAGGAAATATACAATAGGTACTGCCTGTCCCTATACACCTCTAAGACCTATCTTCATTTTACTGCAGCTTTTTTAAATCTGTACATTACCATTCACTAGATGTACAAATAAATTTTTTTTTAATGTAGAAAACCTATACTATGGACGGTTTTACAGAGAATTTTTGTATGTTTCTAACATCAGTTCTGATTTTTGAGCACACGGAATTCTACACTATGATCTGTCATTTTCCAGTTCTATTAAACTTGTAAACAGGGGTGTTAAAAGGCCTATTTTCTGGTATTGGTGGCTTTTCTACTTATAGCAGTGACTTTTTGCTGTTATACTTACCCTTTTAATGGACACACAATATGTTACTCTGTGCCCAAGCTCACCTACTCTTTCTTTTCTCAAAAGACAAGGCACATCTGCCACCTGCTCTAGTCTGTGTCCCAGCAACAACTGTCGAGCAGCAAAAAGATTGATTATCAGTCAAAAACCATTCAACAACACCAGATTTTGGTAGGTTAAGCTTGCTGATCCAGCAAGAGATGGTGTGAAATTTTCAGTAATGTGTGCCAACATTTTGGTGCTAAAAGAACAGCAGTGCATGTCACAATGAAACACAGCCAAAGATATGCAGACAAAGCACAGAAGTTTTTGTTTTGAACTTGGCTTGCAAGAGGGAAATGAGAGAAAGAAAAAAAGACTCACTTAATGACTTTGAATATCTATCAAAACACTCAAGTCATATGCATGGAAAAACTACAATACATGTACCAGTGAAGACTTTGTGACAAACAGCAGTACTCCTACAAAAATCCTGCAATAACAGGATTGTGCAAATGATTCATACAGCACAAATAGCAGATTGATCACACACTTTTGCAAGAATAAAAACAGTGATCTGTACCTTTCTGTGAATATACAGACCATTAATCACAGCCATTCTCATAATTGCATCACCTGAATCGTACTCAGAATAATTCTTGTTATTAAAGGGAGATTAGAATGTATTAAATTGTTTATGTAAGGCACAGAGTTACTAACATAAGTTTCCTTCATAAATCCATATATAAATATGTAAACAAGCCTTTAATTACTGGACTCACATCATAATTAGTATTAGATGTTTAGAGAGAGAGCTATATAATAGTGATTTTTCAGTAAAACAGCCAGTAATGAGTATGATATCGACATTGCCTTGAAACGTATTTGTAGTATTACCAGTCTATAAAAGAATTAGTGAAAGATCACTTGAATATTTTAAAATTTTGAATGAATAATACTAAAATATGTCCTCTAATATTTCCCAAAATAAGAAATGGTATTTAAAAGCTATGTAGAAAAATGAAACTAAATACTTGTTTCTATAAAACGTATATTAAAAAAATTGCCCCAAAGTGCAGTGAAATCTATATGTAAAATACATACAATATATATGCAAAATATGCAAACTATGTGAATGATTTGCTCTTGTTTTTCTTCACAATCTGTAACTTTCTAAAAAACCTACCACACAATTTGCTACAACAAGATTATAAAAAAATCACATGTTTCATGTTATGTTAAACAACTGATCTTATTTACATTATTTACTGGAATTGTACTGCAACTGTAGATTCTTACCTACATTTACACCATCTTAATAATAATTTTGCTTTTTAGAATATATAAGATTGTATAATTAAAAGTTCTTTATCACAAATGCTGGTTGAATTAATAGCTTGATAAAATACCCAAGTGGTATCTTCGGTTTGATACTGAATCCTTCTTAGGCTACAGTTATAAAATGCTGCCACAAATTTGCAGCAGCAGTCTCACAAGGTACTTCGTGATCTTGAAATGACAGTGAAAACATTTACATTAATATCTAAACTGTAGAGAATTCAGAAATATTTTTCATCCCTCTAAAAACTAAAAAAAAATTACCATTTTGGTAAAATTGTGAGAAGGAGCAAAGAGAAATTTTAATAATGGTCTCACCAAACAACCTAAAATTTAGAAAGCGTAAGAAAGAAGATATTCCATATTGCTGTATTAAACTCAAAAAAAAATTTTAAACGATTGCATTAATTAATCCAGTCTTACATTCTGGATTATTTTTGCTAGTGGAATAAACCTAATTAATTATGTCTGTTTGATGTCACTGAAACTAAACAGTAAATTCAATAATCTCTTTACATTTTCACCATTTAACCTCCTGCAGGCTCCCTAATGTCTATTCAGATCTATATTAAATTAAGTACCAATGCTAATGAAGGGCAATAAATGTGGCTGTCAGTAGATTTTTCTTTCATTAAGCACATTATCCTCTTACTGAGCTGTAAATGAGTAAACATTAGTTTTGTTAAACCATGCAAAAAGACAGGATGAAAATAATTTTTAATTGCACCCCTTAAGCCATTTGCTGGGGGTTCTCAGTTCTGGTTTGGGGTTTTTACCTTCTGTTTTTTTGAACGGACAGAGAAAGGTTTCTCCAGTTGCAGCGTGAGCTTCGGCATCATGGGGTCTGTCCTTGGTTCTGGTGCCTCGGTGCCGCCTGCCAAGAACTCTCATTGTGCAGCCATGTTCAGAGTCAGCTTCTCAGAGCACCCCTCCAGCAGCTAAATGAATGCAAGGGGTAGGGAATCCTGATGGCAAACAGAGTTATTTTATCATTAACACTGGATCAGAACAAATAAAACTGGAAATGTAAAAATCCACTCTCAATTAATTTACCAATCGTATGAACCGCGCTACAGGTAATTAAGTATTTTATTGATTATTGCTGGAAATTATAGGATGGGAAACACACATGACCTTAAAAGGCTTGGTTTACAAGTATTGTGCTCTTGCCTTTTAATGTCAAATAACACCGTACTTAATTCTGAAACTTATTTCACTTAGCATTTATAAGTATTTTTAACAAGTCATGCATTTTAGAAATAGTTTACAAAGGGTGAAAAGTTTCATATAAGCTTAATGTAAGCCAAAAAAGATTAACATTAGGGTTTGAAGCAAAAGCTAGAGAGAAACTTCATGCATGCAAGAAAATTTGTATTACTTGGCTTAATTAAGGACACAGAGTGTCTAGCAAAAAATCATTCTTATGCCATTTTTCTAAGCTATGACTTTGACTACATTTGGCTGCTGTTTAATGACTTTGGATACTTCAAATGCCCTGTGCATATGCCAGAGTTTTGAAACAGAGAGCACAATTGATTCTGTTGAAAAAGATAATCCAGTTTAGGATATTAAAGAAACAATCCAATATTATTTTTTTAACTTTTTTTTAGAACTTTTATGATAGTTGTGTAAAAAGACAATCTGAGCATACCGTCATTAATATTCTTCACAGCGTAAGAAGTATTTCACAGCACCTAAATCATAAATAAAGAAAATACAGGGAAATTGAACTCTTCTAAACAAACTACACTTAACCTGTCCCAAACTGAGTTCATTCAGAACTTCTAAAATACTGGAAAGCAGTTGCTATGAAGACCTTTTATGAAATGTCTTAAGAACATCACAGGAAAATAAATCACCTAATTTATTTTTCAAAACTTATCAGCTCAAATAAATATAGGAAAAAAATAGATTCTGAGAAATCTCATAATTAAAGAGTGCTTTCAGTGCATAATATGTAGGTTATTGCTTCTAGTTTAAAAAGTAAGAACTGGTGACAGTCTTTTCTCGGGCAAGATTTCAATCAAATTGACAGCAATTATGCCTGTGCTGTGACTGCAAAGTGGGGCTTATTGTTAATTGTTTCTGTTTCCCAGATAGCAAAACATATTCAATACAGCTGCCAGAATAAAATTAAATAAACTAATAATCAATTTAAAAACATCATGGTACTACTTTAAAATGCTTATATCATGACTTCTGAGTAATAACAGTAACACTATTTTTAAAAAGAAAAAAAAAAGAAGAGGAAAGCAGATTTATAACAAGATGTCATACTTCAGCAAGAACATTTGTGCCACGCGGTCTCCCTCCTAGTCTTCAACAAGAGGTTCCCATGCACAACTCAAAACTGGTTTGAGGCCTAAGATGTGAATTCCTCTTCCTTAAAAACCTTTGGAAATTTTCCCATTCATTTAAATTAGCACTGAACTGATACTTCACTTAAACCATAACATACAGGTAAATCTCACACATTTTCAAGTTTCCACATTTCTTGAACAGCAAAATGAATCCCAGATTTTTTGTCTCCTCTTTAGAATTTTCAAAGTCATGCAATTAAATCAATCTAGCTACTTCAGTACTGAGTAAACCATATAATAAGAAAGCCAGAATATGTCCCCTTGAAAAGTAACTATAAATGACTTTCATACACCAGGGGATGATTATATTAATATACATGGTTTATTATATGAAATCAGCAATTACAGAGACTTTAAGGTTTTGGAAAAAACCTTTCCAAAAATAGTTACAAAATAAAAAATTAGAGCCATTTGTATTCTGTTTGAGGTCACAAATCAAGGGATATCATGACAACTCTAATCATCAAGCTTTGTCTCACTTTACAATTATTTCCCTCCTCAAAACAGAAGACACCAACAACAAAAAGCTTTTGATGAGGACATCTAAGTTAAGCACGTTATAGGACACTTCTGTCTTTTCTTTAATCACCTTTACGGTACATTGCAAAATTCAGCTGCTCCCTTGGATTTCCCCGACAGACAGAATCAATTAATTTTGGATTAATTATGGAGAATCACACTCTTCTTTACAGAGGGATCAGCTTGTTGGCTATTACCCATTTACTGTCAAGCCTTAAAAATTTGTAAAGCAAACTGGGATGCCTGATTCACTGTAATTTTGTCTTCCAGAAATGTTTGCTTGGAATCAATAAGGGTTTAAAAGCTATATACTCTGACAAATTTCTAGGTCAACAAATCTTAATCTAAAAATTAGTGAGGTCTGTTTTAGAATATCAACTGAATCATCATTACAAGGTGACTGAACTGCACCACTCTTGACTAAAAGCAACAGAGAAGAGCTTTGATTACCTTAGTTGACCTGTGGGAACACTTTCAGCTCTGTTTCTCTTGGATGGTGACATAAGAGAGAAATTGTCTGCACTGCTTGATTTGTAGCTGTCTATACATCTGATGCTCCATCACGGCTCTGAACTGATTTTGTTTGATGTGGAGAACAATGTTGAAGTTTTGACCTTCTTGATACCACTGCAGATTGCAGCCGAATGTTCTGGGCAAACAGAAGTTGTTTAGAGCTTTGCTTCCCTTCAGTATTTTACCATTTTTTTCAAAAAGGGAGGGGAACATTTCATGAAACAAAAATATGATAAATGCAGTTGAAATTTCATCTTTTTGCTTTGGTCTTTCAACTACTGTAAATAAGTATTAATTGACTGTACAGAGTTCAGAAAAGCCTACATCTTAATTAAAGCTGCAAAACATCTTATGAAACTGTTAATACTTTCATCCTGATTCTTATTTCTGCAAAGATTATTTCAATTCAGCTCAATTAATCTTTGCACAAGCTGGGATCAGAAGGGCAATGCACAAAGTGCTGTAGGACAGGATTATGGTGAAGTACAGCAGGTATTTCAGCTATGCTGCACTAGCACGTAGCCTGTGCTAGCCTTCCTCATACAAAATGAACACTGAATTATCTCATAAGCCAGAAAAGAAAGGCTGTATTTGCATAAAAACATTAAAAGTAATGAGAACAAAAACCTCCAACTTTCAATTTGGGCCTACTACTAATGATAGAAAATTACTTTATACCATAGGCCAAAAGCCTAGATGTAATATTCATCCATATGAAGATCAAGCAATCCAATTTTATCCAGTCTTTGGAAAATCCAAATCAGCATTAGTGTAACTGTGCCAAGAGCAGTTCTAAAGATCAAGATGAAGCAAGAAAGAAATTGGATGAGATTGAGCCCTCATTGTCCTTTCATAATCAAGTAACTCTTAAGTATCAGAATAGTCCCGTTATGAATTACAAAATGGTGTCACAGCAAATAGGAACTTCAAAATTTGTGCTCATGGATTGCAGTATTTCTACCTAGGAAATAATTGAACTAATTTACTTCTCAGGAATATTAAATATTGGTTTTCAACCAAATAAAACTCATTTTAGCATTATGAGATCTGAGCATGCTATTTGTGTTTGCATCCTGACTAGTGACAGCAACAGGACATTATTTTTGCAAACATTTTTTTTTCTTTAAAACACCCCTTTGTTTCCCAGTTCAAAACCAGAAAATAACTGCAAAACCAGAAACGAATTTCTTCATACAATAAAAATTGCCATTATTTACTCTGTAGATAACATGCTTTTTAGCAGATAAAATCCTTACTTGCCACTCACGAATGATTTTCATGGAATATTAACAGTACTGCTAGCATTAAGTAGGAATGATCTTGCTTACATGGCAATTAAACCCCCATATAGGAGGTCTGGTGTAGCAAAGGGCTACTACTTTGCAACAATATGAACTTATGAAATCTCTTTTCACTAAATTATCCTATGCAAGGAAAATATCTACAGAACTTTTACTGTTCCCCAGGCCTTGTCCAGCTTTTTCTTATAATTTGCCCCCATCATAGCAACAACTGTGTTTCTACACACAGCGATTGTAAACCTTAGGGTACCTGTGCACACACTCCCATTCCTTAACCGAGGTGGTTTCACACAGAAGACTCAAGCATGTTACGTTACATTACAAGCACTACACCAAGAGTAATCTTAGCTGGTTTACAGTCTGAGAAAACTCACGTTTAGATGTAACTCTGGTGCCCAATCCTTCTAGGGATTAAACACCATAAAGTGAATATCTTAAAATGTGGAAACTGCATAAAAAGGTCAATTTGAAATGGCATTCACAAGTCAGGAAAAAAAAGATTGATGCTGCATATTAAAGAAAAATTTTGCTAGCTGCTGAAACCAAGATGTTGAGATCCTATTTTTGCAGCACAAGTAAAGATATCCAGATAGAGATACAGAGAGAAAAGATTTTGAAACCAGAACTTTAAACAGGAAAAGAAATGAAAACAAGTAAAAACCTAAAGAGCTCGCACAATTTCTTTTCCCGTATAAAAGCAATTAAACTTTGGTTTATTCATGGCTAAAACACTGAGGTATTTTTGTAATTATTACAGAAGGAACTTCTACTTTCAGTTAGTTCTACATTCTGAAATTCAAAATTTCTATTCTGCTGCTCTTGTGCAATTTTCTCATTATTCATTTTTGTCTAACTAAAGCACATCTCCATATTTCTTTTTAAATAGAAAGCAACAGTATACAATAAATAAATAAATAAATAAATAAATATTCCATACAGTTTTCAAAGATATAAATCTGCACATGACTAATATTTTTCTTAGCTAAGTTAAAACTACAGTTACTTTAACAGACGGTAGTTCAGTAACAGTGACACAGGTCAAAGTTATCCCACAGTTTGGGATGTGAATTCAACAGCAGGATAATGACAGTTGCCAAGGATTTGTGCTTGCTGTCGCTTACTACCAGTGTTGCCTGTCAAATTGTCTCTTTTTCTCATACTGGAGCCATGGAATTTTTTGTGGATAGCAATTACTTACAATACACAATGAAGTACATCAGATGTAACACCCACCCTTTAGCCCTTCATTATTTGGTCGTCTCTTTGTTATTTCTAGTCATCCATTTCCACCCAAATTATTTAGTTATACTGCAAATCTGACAAGCATGTATTCTTTGCTTTATTTTATTTCAGTAGTAGTTGAAAAGATACAGTGATTTATTTCAATGTCCTCCTGTTTAAATTTACCTTAATTTTATTCTTGTAAGCACTGTCTGAACTGCAAAGACATTTTGTTTATCTATCAAAGGTATTAAAAATTAAAATGATGGCAGTATCAGATCTTAACTGTGATGGAGGGATTAAGCAAATCTCATATTTATCCATAATTTGTTTACATTTTTATTTTTCTCCAGCCGTCAAATGCATTTGCATTTACAGTAGTGTTGCACTACACGCACGTGTGCTCCATATTAATATATCTTTATATTGATAGGTGAGCACAGGATGTTTCCTATATTATAGTCCTGAAACATTTTCTGGTACAGGCCTGCATTAACATCATCATAAGACTTGTGAAAATTCTAAATTTCATTTTATTATACAACAAACCTACAAAATACACTACTTACATGATAAAAGCCAAAATCTAAAAGTTTATCAAATTTTATGTTTGGGAAACTGCCTTCATAATAACTCACCCAACAAAGGACAGCTTCACACACATCATCTGTATCATTTTGAGAAGGACCTTCTTCAACAAACTAAACTGATCTCAACTCACACAGCACTAGGAAAGAAGAGATGATTATTTTTCCTGTATTAAAAAAAAATATTAAAAACATCACCAGATCTTCTACTTTTCACTTAATTCTCTTTCCAATTACAGGCTATCATGAAACTACCATCCATTCTAAATGAGTACATGCTGAGTAATAACCTAATAAGTACAGGCTGTCTGTGAAACTCATGTCCCACTAAAATTATTGGGAATTCTGCCAACAGCTTGAATGAAAATTTTGTCCTGCTTCTCTGAGTTGATGGGTAGAAAGAAACTGTTCCTCCTTTCTCTGCCACTTCGCCACTGAAACCCTGGCATCCCACAGATCTCCGGCTATGAAAGTTTTTCCCCAGTATGTGTAAGAAGAGAAAAGAAATGAGGCTGCTCAGGAAGGCAGTTGGTGCTTAGCGCAAAAGAAAATATTTGAACAGTTCTTCTTGGTTATCGCAGTAATCTGAGATCATTTGGTATCTCTTCTTAATTACTACACAGAAACCACACAGCACCCAATGAATCTCTTCTGTCTCTCCCCAAGCATCAGAGGCGAGGATCTTCTTTCAGTGTCTGGAACAGGAGAAAACGACTCTGCTTGAAGAACGAAGTTGCCACACTATGGAAAAGAGATTAGGTCAAAGAAATGAGAACATACATATTTTTGGTCCTCGACCAAAATATTTCTCTCAAAGAAACTGACATTTGAGATATCACAGCACAGTTTTACCGGTTGGGTAGGTAAAAAGGCAAAAATAAAGCTGTAAAAGTTTGAAGTGCCGCTTACACTTGCACACTTAACGTGCAAGGCTGCCATCTGCTCCCAGGCTCCTCTGTGAGGCAGGGAAACAAGGGCCGCAGCCCCTGGGATGTGGGACGGCTGGAAGGGCCCTGGCTCATCCCGCTCCCGGGGCTCGGCTGCTGGGCTCGGGGCCAGCCCTGCTTCCCTGCGGTGTTGGGGAGCTCCCAGACAGCTGCGGGCAGCCGGGCCCGGCCCGACCCTCCTGCGGCAGCGGCCCGGGCTCGGCCTCCTGCCCTGCCCGCCGGGGACCGGGCACCGCCGGCCGAGGGGCCCTGGCACGGCCCCACCCCTGCCCTTGCCCCTGCAGGGTCCCCCTGGCACAGCCCCACCCCTGCCCCTGCCCCCGTCCCTGGCAGGGGCCCCCCGCCCCACCCCCTCCCCCCCCCT
>VYZQ01013879.1:50587-80351 GCA_013400655.1 Mystacornis crossleyi | reverse complement strand
TTTTTTTGTTTTTATATGTTCTTCTACTTTAAGAAAGTTGTGTTCTTACTGAGCAGGATGAAGGAGTTCCCACGGTGTGAAACTGTCATAAAACCCAACACATATCTTTTCTTGTGTTTTCTTGCATGGATCTTATTCCCAAATTGAAAAATGTCACACTTTTACGTGCTTCACCTTTTTATGTATTAAGTACAGTATTGCTTCAAAATCAGAAGTTTGTTTTAAAAAGTGTCTGTATAAAAGGTGTATCTGTAAGCTGGATTGTTTCAGAACAGTTCATTTAACGTGCAAAATGATTTTGGGAGAAGTGTGCATGGCTTCTGAAACATGGTGTGCTGAGGCCCTTGGACAGGAAGCACAAGAGTTCACATACGACAATCTGTGGGATGGAATGGCCACGTGAATTAAGCTTTTTTTGCATAGTAGTTCTCATATAATGGTCTAGAGGTGCTTGAGGGCTGCAGTTAATTCTGTGACCCTCTAGTTTGCCAGGTCCTTGTTTCTGCTTTTTCTATTTCTCTTTCAAACTGTAATTTCATTTATTTGATTCTCTTACACAGTGCTGAGGAGGTGATTTCAAAGCCACTCAGGCTATGGCCTTTGGAAGGGTAAACCAGAAGGACTGGTACGAGGTCCTGGGGGCCAAACCATCGGACAGCCCGGCAGAGCTGAAACGGAAATACCAAAAACTCGCTTTGTTGGTAAGTCTGTGCTTGTTATTTAAGATATGCCAAAATAATTTTTGTGAACCAATAAGGTAATAGTTGCAGGGTTTGTTTTTGCAGTTTTTGTATCCATGTGATTGATCAGAGTATGTTTGTCATGCCAGTTCACCGAGGCTAGTTTAAGTTTGAAATAAACATCTGCAGTTTATGCAGTTTTGCAAAGAGGGGTTGTGGCGTTCTGATTCCAAAACACTGATATGTCTCCCAGGTTTGCTAAACGGAGACAAATAATTGTTTATCAGGTGCTGGATAATCAGGCACACAAGTCAAAAAGTCTTTGTAGCACATGAAATTTGCTAATTGATACTTGTGGTATTTACTGTCATGCATGTGAACGTACAGTGTGATGAGTGCAACCCTTGAGTGCACAAAGATCAGATGCAAAGAACAAAAAGAAGTTTTTTCCTGATAGTCTGCAGTAATAAAATAAAAAATGCATAGGAGGAAAATACGTTAATTTTATTTAAAAGTTTCTGGTGAGTTTTTGTGGAGTTATAGTCTTCATCATGCATCAAGACTTCATGTTCTGTGAATGCCCCTAATTTTTTCTGTATTGCTGCTGTATATGCATAAGAATCTCAGAGCTTTATCAAATTACTCTGTGTGGTTCTTGGTTATTCTGTTTTACTCCCTCCCCTGAATTTGGGCATTTTGCTCAAAAAGTGCTTTGGCCTGGGTTTCTGAGGAAAATGTAGCATCTTTTTTGATACTCTTGACTGTGTTCAGCTGAATTTGACTGACAAATAGAATTCCCAAGGTAACTAAATTCCTGTTTCTTGAAAGCTGGCGACTTGGTAGAGAAGAAGAAAGGAGCTGAGCAGAACTCAGTTTTTGTAGGAAGAATTCTCTTTCCTGTAGGAAGCTGCTAACTGGACTGTCAGTATTGGCAGGGTGGGTGTTGGAGCATGTGCATGGCAGGTTTGAGATGTCAGAACAAATGTGATAAGAAGGTGGGATTTTTAAGTGAGGTACAGAGAATGCCGGTGAGCAGGAGACTGAGTTTTGTTAGAGTTGAAATAAATTTGTGGTTTTGGGGGGGGAAGGCTGTTTGTTTCTGTGTTGGTGTGAGTTTCTTTAAACAATTTTATTTCTAGCCACTATAAAAATGTTTTCAAAGTTTGGTCATTTCACCAGTATGTTCCAGTTTTAAACACTTTGGTATTCTTCAGCTGAATTTGCTAGGCAACCCCTGCTGTACATCTACTCCTCCTCAGTGCTTCCTGTGAACTTGTTTCTTTGTCTGAAACTGCTTCATGTACTTAGTCTTAAGTTTCTACACCTGACAAGATGTTTGTGTGCAGATAAAGAACATGAATCCTTTGGTTCTCACTATTAAACTTTGATTATTCTAACAGAGGACAGGGCTTTGGAAACCAAATTTCTTAGTTCCACTTTAAATAGAAATCATTGTTTTCTTGAACTTCCTAATGGTTTTGTTCTATTGAATTGATGGTAAAATGTGAGTAAAAGGTTAATAAAGATCTGTTTGTTCTTAACTACCTGAAAGGTGGCTGTAGTCGGGTGGGGGTTGGTCTCATTTTCCATGCAACAACTGACAGAACAAGAGGACACAGCCTTAAGCTGTGCCAAGGGAAATTTAGGTTGGATGTTAGGAAAAAGCTTTTTACTGAGAGAGTGATAAAGTACTGGAACCATCTGCCTGGGGAGGTGGTGGAGTCACCGTCCCTGGATGTGTTTAAAAAAAGATTGGATGTGGCACTCAGTGCCATGGTTTAGTTGAGGTGTTAGGGCAGGGGTTAGACTCGGTGATCGTGAAGGTCTCTTCCAACCTGGTGATTCTGTGATTAATGAAGTTGATCAGGGAACCATGGTGTAAAATAACTCTTCTGTTCAGACGGGGCTAATTTAAACTGAATACTGTAATGGAATTAATATATTTCTTTTCCTTTGAACTGGTGTATAATAATGGAATTAAAATCATAGGTGTTGTTCAGAACAGAGGTGAAACTACATAGTCCATTTCTTGTATGAAGTTTTTTTAAATTGTGTTACAGAGCTGTACTTCGATGTAATTTCATGTAGTTATTTTGGAGTGTATAAAGTGAGAATTATCAAAGTTTACAACTGTGTGTCTACATCTCTAACTGTGGTTTCAGAAGATTAAAGTATTGTTTTAATATACAAGCATTTCTTTTCTTGTATATTTCCAACCTAATTAGTTAGTGCTCTTTATTTGAAAAGTCAATGAGAAGTGCTAGAGAAAATGAAGACACTTTTTTTGTTTATGCTTTAGTATCTGTGATGGATCTGTCTTGACTAAAAAGAGATGTTTACTGATGTTTACTTGTAGGTGTTTTCCCAAGGCAGATCTGCTGCTTGTCTGTTGTTGTCACCATATGTCCTGTCTCTGCTCATCTTTTTCTTTCAGCTGAGCTGTTACAGACTCTATTGATGGTCTCCTTCCTAACGCAGCATCTAGCACAGTCATTCTGGAGTCTTTAAAGCATGCTGCTAATGAGACTGTGATGGTTTTTATGCCCCTTACACCTCCACTGGCTGTAGGAGTGACTGGAGGGCACAGCACATATCTTCTCTTAGTTATAGTGTGGAAGTGCCACAGTTGTTGTTGAGTCAAGAGGCTCCATGGCTGGAAAAACTGTAAGGCTTTCCTGAAAGAAAAGTCTGCCATGGCATGTTAATGCAGAAATGTTCTCTCTGATTCAGGGATTCATGGACTTCTGAGTTCTGGATATATAAGGGGAATGTTGCTGACTGTTCGTTTTACCCTGATGCTGTTCCCTGGTTGTCCGCTGTGCATTGTTAGTGAGGAGTACGGCGCTGGAAGGACCTGTTGCGTTACCTTTTGTGTCCTTTCAGGTGAACTCACTCTCTTGCTCTCCAGGCCAGTCCTTGGAGTTTGTGGCAACTTCTCAGCTCCAAGTGCCCAGGTGCTCCTCGGGTTCTCTGAAGCTGTTGCTGGAGGTGGGGGTGGTACAAGTGGCACTGCCATTGGCGAGGGCAGGGAACAGGGCTGCTTGCAGGTACACGCAGGTTTTTAGAAGCTGGAATAGGAGATGAACACAGACATGTATTGCTTCTTAAAAGATTTCATGTCGAATTTTATGGTCAGCAGAGAATGTTTTCCAGTTTTTATATAGCAGAAGTCAATCTCCTGAAGAACTATGCTGCACTAATAGTCTTAAAATACAAAGGTTTGTAAAGCAATGTGCATGTTGCATACCAGCTGCTATTAATATGACATGGATTCTGTAATCATGAATATTCTGATCACACGAGTGCCTTAGCATCAAGCGGAATAGATTAATTAATAGATTAATTAATAGATTACTAAATAATAGATTAATTAATAAATTTATTTTGAAACATAATTCTGCTATTAAAATAAAAATGGCAAATCTCTGAGTCCAAGCCTTTTTCAAGTGATCCCCAATGCTTCATGTTGAGCGTTTGCTTTTTGCCATCTGCTATTTTCTGTATTTGTCAAGACATGTATGCTTAGCATCTTGAAGGAACAGTCAGATGTAAAATTTCCAAAGCTAAAAAGAGTTGGAGATCTTGCCATATGTTATGCAGAAGATAACTATATTTGCAGTTAAACCTCAGGATTGACCTTAGTAATATAAAGTAGTACACAATTACAAGTGATTGAATTGTAGCTTTGTAAGAATGACTTCATCAGGACAAATTCACTTGAAACTGATGAATTTTTAACTAGACCCCTTTTTATTAATTCTAACAGATCGAGGATGGAAAACATTAGTAACCCAAGACAAAACTGTGCATAGACACCCTACTAGAGTGAATGTATTTTTCTTTACTGTACTTAGTTTTTTCATTTGGTCAGGTCACAACATGTATTTAAGTGAGTTATTTTACTACAGATAATATCAGTTCAGTCCTTAAGAATAGTATTAATTTGATACAGAAAACGAGTTTGGGCTAAAAGTGGGGATTTTTTTTTCTGCCACACTCTCTAACTATTTAAGCATCTTATAAAATTTCCTTGAGACTTACATTTAGTTTTTTAATAGTTCTTGTGTATTTAGGTGGCTCTGATACCTGGATCATCTTGATACACTGTTACTGTAAGAATCAGTAGCAGCTGAAGATGACAGACTTTGGGGCACAAGATGCATGTGCCATTGTCAATTCTATAAAAAGCTTATTTGTGAAAGAAAAGAAAACTTTTGTGTATGCAGGCTCATACTCTGGCACAAAGCTCCAGCCAGTAATTCTGAAAGGAAAAAAAAATGCAAGTGAGTGCTTTGAAACCAGCATAGCTCAGTGCAAAGATTCCTTGGCTGGCTGTTACAAACTCTTGCTAAAGTGCTTTCTGAAGCACAGAAGACTTGTTTCCTTACTCTGAAAGGAATCCAACAATTTCTGAGAATTAATATCTTGTTGAAGTGGTAGGAATGGGTCTTTAATCTTATGTCTTTGGCACATGCTGGTGGGTTTGAGATATTTGGGATACACACAGCCTTTTATCCACGGTTAGGTATGTGGTAGTTTCAGCAAGGTGATTTCTTTAATGGATAAATGGGTTTTGTGCTCTGTGCTTAGTTTGTTAAGGAATCCATACAGCTTGTAGGAAGGACAGTGCTTATGTTCCATTTCTAAATGTGTATAAAATCAACAGAACATAAAATTAGAACAACAAAACTGGGACATTCAGGGACACCCCTCCCGCCCATCTTATTATTGGCACAATTTTTGCATTTACTTTTGGTCTAGCACTTTGTGGTCAAAGAATAAGTTGTCAGATTGTTTTTGAATTTTTATGTAACTGCATTATATCTGAAAACCGCCTTTCACCAGGAATAAAGTCACCAAACACATAAGCTTTGTCTAGCTGAAAATCAGGTGTCTGTTCCTGTTGATGCTGATGATATTATAGGATACCTTTCAACTGGAAAAAAATTATTGTGCAGGAAAATTATATGCTGCTGTTACAATGTGTGCCCTAATCTTAAAGAAAATCCATGTAATTTGAGCAGGCAGTATGCAAGAAGCTCTTATTTTTAATATGGTAAGGAAATAAAATGTGCCATTTAACACAGAGTGTTACAAAGATTATCTTTTTTATCAAAAGGGGTGGTGTGTGTGTATATAAATACAAAGTGTTAAGGTGCTCACTTGATCTGTTTGAAAGAGTGAAAGATTTGCAAACAGAGCATCAGGCATAGGTGAGAATGTCTCTCAGCAACAGTGAATAAGGAAATTAATAGAAATTTAATTTAATGAGGCAAAATTACATCAAGAAGAGATTATTCCATGGAGCGTTTTTAAAGGAAAGATGTGACTTTCTGGAGAGCAAAAAATCTGTTACCGATTTATGTACACATCTAAATTCTGCAGTCACAGGGAATCCAGAGGCTGTCATTTATGTGAAGTTAAAGAGCTGCTTGCATGATTGTTCTTTTAAAGTTTGTTGCAAGGTAAATTCGCTATTACTCCTGAAAGGACCTGCCTACTGAGGAACTTCATGCTGAGTTTAAGTTGAGAATTTGAAACTTAAAAATGAAAACATCGAGTTTTGTATTGGAAGTCTCGTAATAATGCGTATCATGAGAATCAGGCTGTGTGTGTATTCCTTTTTCAACAGCCTTGGCTGGGTTTTTATTTTTTTATTTGAAAAGCAGCATACTTGTTAGAGGTATCGAGCAGATCATTGTGCTTAGCTAATTCTAACTTCGCCTGCCTGGTAGAAAATGGATTTGTAATTTGACAGTGTAAACAGAACAAGTTCAGTGCAGCCTGGTTGGAGCTTGACTGGAGTTAATCTAGTTGCTACATAGAGAAAGATAAACCATCAAGTTTAATACAAAGGACTTTTGTTTTAATGCTCAGGGTAGTTTTACTTTGAGCTGTTCTTCACATCTGATTTACTAATTATCACTTTAATAAAAATAATGGTGCATATTTTCAAGTTGTGACTTGAGAAGTTGGTTACTAGCCTAGGTAGTACCGAGTGAAGCTTGGTGTTAGAGAAGTCACTACTTCAAACAGCTTCATTAGCCAGCTCATGATCGTGCTGCTGCTGCTGCTGCTCTTTAAACGATGACTTGTGTCATTTATTCACCTGACTTTGCTGTTGGTTTTTGTTTGGTTTTCCCTTGTACCAGAAGAGTTCGCCGTGATATTCAATAGGTCTGGAGAACAGGGGGCTACACTGGTGATGATTGTGTTGCAGATGTTTGAGTAACAGGAGCTTTCTCAGTCTGAGTAGCACCACAAAGGTGTCGCATGCGTCAGGGTGGAGATTAAAGCTGAGCACAGTGAAGCTGCTTAAAGCTCAACTCTGTGGAGCTGCGTGACCCTGCCACGTCCGAGCTGAAGCTCCTGCTGGCTCTGTCAGAGCCCTGGGAAGGTGCAAAGCTGGTGGCAGTCTGTCCTTGGGCTGTAAGTGCTCCCCTGCAGTAACTGTGCTGTACAGAATTAGGCAGCTGCTGATCCAGTGAAATGCAGGGATTCACCAGGCAGTGCTACAGCCAGCTGGAGGGTGGACCCAGCACACACCCTGCACAGGAACTGGTGGAGAAAGGTGTCCTGGCTTGCAGAAAAGATGGGCTGTGGGCAGAGGTAAAGAGGAAAAGGATGTAGTGAGGTATCTTAGTAGAAAAAGGGGCAGCTCAGTCTCACTCAAGGCGTGTCTCACTTACTGCTATGTAATGTGTAATGATTTTTTAAAGATGTGAGTTTTAACAAGTGGATGGGGTGTGAATATCCCTACAGAAGAAGTTTTATTTTTAACTTACATAGAATATTAGAACCCATAACATCACAAAATAAGCCAGCAAGTAAGTGGCGCAGTGCTTATCCAGGTAGTTCAGCCAGTTGTGAAAGTAATGTTAGTTTCAAAAATTCTTTCTAAATTTAATCTGTTTAATTACAGGGATTGTCCACAGTTCATTTGTTACAATGAGCAGCTTCTGATACCTCATCCTCTGTAGATTTATATTCCATTCATAACAGAATGGACATCAGGCAATTGAAAGGGGAGATTTGGCCAATATGTGCTTGGCCTTTGATATCATCTGTGGTCTGCAGAGGAATCTGATACCTCTCTTGAACATTTTGTGCCCTGGTTATGTAAGTTATTCTTATTCATTCATTAACATATATTAAAAAATGGATCTTTACTGTTGTTTGGTAGACTTTGTGAAAGGTGTTCAATACTCAAAAATATTCACTGTGTCCCGAGTCAGTATAAAATTAAAATTCTGATTAAAAATAAAATCTTTAGTAGCTTCTTAAATGCCATAAAGATGTTTCTTTAGTATTTGCGAGTGTTCTTTCAGCATTTTGAAGACGTATTTAAGTAGTTTTATAGTGTGCAATTTTCTATCTCATTTCTAAAGTGAGATGTTTGAAATAAAAATCATACAGCAAAAGATGTGAATTAAAGCACAAAGAAGGAACCTGCAAAGACCAGCATAATGCTTTCACATAAATGTTCTGGTTATTCTGATGTTTGAACAGCCACAGTCAAGAGTACCTTGAGCTGTTCAACGTTTCCAAATCAGATTATGCGTTCAGGTGTCTGCTTCAGAAATTTTAAGCCCCAAGTCAATTATTCAAAGAAGCTAGAAGTCCAGAACAATAGTTTGAAGGATAATAAAAGTGTGGTAGAATCAATCATCATGCAATAGCTGTGTTTATGTAAGGATCTCTTACCACTGTTAAATGAAATCGACCATGTTTGTGTTGAATCTGAAATAGTTACTACATTTTTTTAAATATTGTCATGTGATGTACTTGTAATATGTAAAACTCAGTGTTTTGGGGACTTGCGGGGTTTTTTATTATTTAAATAAATTACCTGTGTCTATTTTTGTCTTCTGTTTGAAATACATAATATAATTACTACAGAAAGTTGTTAAAGCAACACAATCTCACTTTCCTTCATCTTTACACACTTTAGAGTCAGAAAATCCCGACCTGAATGACATAACTGTCCCACCCTCCATCTTTTCCTTGCCTCAGTGCATCACAAATCGTCTCCCATTGAGCTCAAATGCTCAGCACACATGAGCTCATTTGAGCTGATTTAATGCAGAAGCGAATTCATATACCTGAAGGTTTTGGCTTGTAGGATGCTTTGTAGATAGCTTATTATTATAGAAAAAAAGTTCAACTTTTTGTACTCTGCCAGTCATTTGGATAACTCTTTGTAATTTGACTTTCACTACGTTAAAAGTAATGTTTCAAGGCTGAAAAGTCAGTAGTCAGCTGTTGTGAAGCTTGACCCTTCATTGTTATTCCTTCTAAATTAACAATAATGAAAAAATGCAGTCTGTTTTGCTTGGATTTATGACCTAGGAATGTTTGTAGTCAAAGAAGGTAAAGATGGATGAGTTTGCTGAACAGCATCTTAGCTAAACATTTTTCTTTCCTTGACAGAACATTAGATTGTAACTAATGAGGTCTTTGAGGAGAGGCTGAACAAGAGCTGCTCTTTTAAGAGGTGCTTGTGTTCTGTCAGAGCAATCCAGGACTGGCTCCGACTACTGCAGAGGAGCAGTGCCAAGGATGGGCTTGGGAGGATTCTCCCAGTGAAACTCTGGCTTCTGTAGAAGTTGCTGTTGAAACTCAAAGGGATGAAAACCGTGGATTATTCCTCTACAGTTGCTGACCTGTGCTAAGTTTTGACTGTACCTTTCCGTCTCCTTCTCTTGAGCATTCCTTTCTAAAATGAGACAGTTCCGTAAAGGCTAAGACTGCCTAGATAAGGTGTTATTAATTATAAGTGTCCCAAAGCTCAGTAATGAATTCTGGTAAGTGAGCAAAATATTCTATTGATATGTGATTTCCTCGAGTCCCTGTCAAAGTGTGTCCCTTCAGCGTTGTGAGGACACACTGCCAAAGTTGTTTCCTGGCTGCTGATGGAGAAGTTTGCCAACCATGTCCAACCTTAAACTGGAAGGTAGATTAACACCAAACTAGTAATCAATCCAGATAGGAACACACCCTTCAAGCCTGTGAATAAATCCAATACAAACTCATTTCTGAGTGTGTGTGGTTCCATGGATTATGTTTGGAGTTGTTTTGTCACTGAGGCTATGAATTTTTGAAATAATGCTGATTTCTTTGTTTGTTGTTTTTGTTGTTAGGGTTTTTTTCCATTGTGTTTTAGGTTTTTTGGGGGTTCTTATCTGTTTGATTTTTTTTTTTTTTTAAATACTGGTTTTCACAACTGAGTAAATTCTGATAATAGATAGCTTTTTATGTCCATTTAAAAAGTTGTAATTCAGCAAAGGCCAAACCTGTTATTTTGAGATCTCAAATATCTTCAAACACTGTAGTGATTCTGTATTGCTCTCAGAGNTGGGGGTTTTTTCCATTGTGTTTTAGTTTTTTTGGGGGTTGTTATCTTTTTGATTTTTTTTTTTTTTTAAATACTGGTTTTCACAACTGAGTAAATTCTGATAATAGATAGCTTTTTATGTCCATTTAAAAAGTTGTAATTCAGCAAAGGCCAAACCTGTTATTTTGAGATCTCAAATATCTTCAAACACTGTAGTGATTCTGTATTGCTCTCAGAGATGGGGAAAGCTGAAAGAAATAGTTTCAAGAAAACAAAAAATCAAAACCACTCGTTATGCAAGTGTTGGAGTTATGGTTGCTAAGAAACAATTTTTTTGAAAGAAGTCCTATATTCTTCAAGGTGTGCTTTCCATCTGTACCTGAAGTGCCTTAGGGACTTTGATTATTTTGCATTATGCTTTAATCTGACCTCTTAAAGGTGTGAGGCTGTTTCCAGGTATTCCAAATGAATTGGAAAATGAATGTTATACTTTGGTTTGGAATACTGTTAGTGACTGGAGCAGGGAGACCTTTGATAGTGTAAATTGTGAGCATAGGACCCAGAAATTTAGAAAAAATTACAAATTCCATTTATATTTTTACCTTTATACTACTGTAAGTTTTAAGTGTTTGTTTTCCCCCTTCATTCCTTTGCTAGTTTTTGATGGATTTTCTATTGCTTTTTGTTCTCCTGCTGTATAGTGTAGTTCTCAAAGGGCTTTTTGAAGTACCTCTTGAGGCTCTTGGGTCACTCTTCATAGGAAAATAAGGAGCTATGGAAAGAGAAGAAAATGAAAGAGTCTGTTTCTAAAGATGTACTTCTTGGTAACCATAGCTTCTGGTTTTTCTCCTCATTTTCATACCTTCATTAGCCAAGTAATTGTTTTCTTCTATTTATACAGTAACAGTTGATTTTCTTTTCTATCAATGTAAACTGAAACTTTTACACTTGATTTCAGCAGTTTGTTCAAGAGCTGAGATGTGTGAGAGGTGTGAATATTTAATATGAAAGTTATGCGTGTGGCAATTACTTGCTGTTTGATCAAACTCTTCTCAGAGTAATGGGGTTAGATCTTCCCAGAGAGTGGGGAATTTGGGCTGAAAGGACCAAGAGTTCATGACTTCAATTTCTGTAGGATGGCCTGGTGCTTGCTGCTGCAGGCGTGGGGGCCATTTCCCTTGCCAGTGCAGCAGGTTGTCTGCCTCATCTGGTGGAAGTTTCCAAGCAAGACTCTGCAGTTCCTTGTTTTGGCATGGGGAGCTGGAGGGCTGTAAAGCAGCAGATTCATGGACTCTTGCCTTGCACAAGGAGGAGAGCCACTGTCACCAGGTAACACCAGTAAAGAGCGTGGCAGCTCCAAGTTGTAGGGTGATGCTACAGTACCATGATAAAGGCAATTGTGTTTAAAGTATGTTTAAGCAAGATAGCTTTAGAAAAGAGAAACCCAGCATGGAAATGAATGAGTTTATGACAGTGTGACTTAGTCTGTGGGGTATTTTAATTGCACTTTGAAGACTCCAGTAATTTTCAAGAATTTGCTGCACTGGATTGATAGTCCCATCCTGTGTTTCTACTGTGCAGCTGTCAGTGAATGCCCATTTTGTGTTCTGCATAACTGTTGCACGTTGCTGTGTACGTTTAATCTTAACTTTTTAAAGAAAAATTCTGTCTACTTTTAAAAGAAAGCAGTTGGGGTTGTCTGTGGGTGTTTTCTTTTAAAATTATCCATTCAGTAATGAATAACTAAAATATTAGGGGAAAACTCCTTTTTCCTCCAGAATGCTGTCTTGAGGGTGCTTTGCTGATTTGAGTCACAGCAAATATTTCCTTATAGTTACAGCTATAGCAACAATAGTGTTATGTGAAATATTATTGTTCTGGTGGATTTTATTTGACTCAAGCAAAGGTGTAGGTGTGCTGTGCTGGATGTTGTGTATAACAGTGGTTATTTCTGGCCAGAGTTTTATGAAAAATATTAATAATGTGTGTAAAACATGCAAGCAGTGGAATACTGTGTGGGAAGATTGATACGTGCACAATAGTTTTGATCATGGCAGATTATAAGGGGGAAAAGGGACAAGATGGATGCAGTTTTCACCAGCTAATTGATAAATGAGCAATGTTAGAAAAAAGTCATAGAATGGATAAGTTTTAAGAGATGGGAAGGAAAATGAAATGGTCCTCTTTTATTTTTCCACAAGTAAGGAACATTTCCCATGAGTAAGAATCATCTTGGAGATGGACAGTGCAGGCTGTAATTAGTGTCAAGGCTGATAACAAAATCAAGTAGGGCAAGGCTAAAGTTGTTAAAAAGCTTAAAGGTTGTTTGTGTTTGGGGGGAAAAAGAGATGGACTGAAGTCATGAATCAAGTAGATAAATTCCTTGCTCTTTTGTCCAACTGTCTTTGGATAGACATCCTTTGGGGAAGTTTAAATCTCTACATGAAAAGATTGAATGTCACAAGGAGCTCTTCACTTTCTGTTTCTCCTCTTTGCAAGTGGAACAAGCAGGCTCCTTGCGTGTTCCTTGCTAACTTCTGCCAATTGAGTGAGCATGTTGAAAAGATTGATTGTGGACTAGGAAGGCAAGTTTAAGACCTGGCATCATCCTTTTCATGGAAGCGAACAAGTTTCACACTTTGGAGAGAGTGCTTTGTAAAATCAGTGAAATACAGAAAGTATTTCAAAGTAATACACCTTCAAAGTAATCTTGTTTTGTGCTGTTTTAACATAAGAGCACTCCTCTCTTTCCTTTCTTTCTTTTTTTTACCCTTCCCGAACACGTGTCACATGAAGCTTTTCAAGATGGAACTGTGCTAGTTACTTCAGAGGGGGATAGCTTACAAAACACAAACGAGTGTGGAGCCTGACCTAGTGAGGGTCCTCACTTCTCACTGTGAGTCTCCTACTGAAATGCACGTGTTACATCCCTGGTGTTCCCGCAGACGAGATTCAAGTGCTGCGTTTATTCCACTGAACATACATCTTGCCCGCTCCATTTTTTGTGTACAAGAAAGGATGTGGTCTCAGCAGTTCAGTTTAGGAAGACTGTAGGGGGCGAAATGTGAAGCCAATATTTAAAAACAACAGTAAACTTTGTGACTCGCTCTGCCCCCGTTGCCGGTGTCGCGCAGAGGAACAATGCCGTGTTTTGCTGTAACCTGCTAAGCATTAGGTGGCAGTAGCGTGTTGTATTTGGCAGCTGCTTTGTCGTTGGATTTTACCCCTGGTATCTTCAGTGCAGTTTCGTAAATGGAGAAAACGTGTATTTTATTTCTCGTAGTTTTTACAAAATGCTGATTTGTGGTTGCTTTGGCCGTGTCACTGTAAGGGCAGCTGTTTGGAGTCTCGTGTGCATAGGTGGGATTAGTGTGTTGTAGTATGTGCACAGTGTTCATGACTTATTTTCTGGTCTGTAGTACCTAACAGTGATAACATTAACCACGCATATTCTGATGATAAATATGCTGTTAATAGCCAAGGGAGTTTGGTTCTGCAGCCCTTACTTTTTCATAAGCTATTACCATTATTAAACATAATATGGCCTGTTAGATGAAGTGGGTTTGGGGCTTTTTTTTTTGCTTTTAGTCTTTATTCCTAGATAAAAAACAGTCTTAGGCTCAAGAGAAAGTTGGTAGGAAGATAATTAACCTTTCAGCACAGTGGTGTTATTGTCACTCTGGATCTTGGACAAGTGCAGCTACCTTGTGACCCTTTCGGAGGGTGTTTTTTCCCTTCATCCTTGCTTCTCACAGGTAAAGAATCTCAAGGATTTCAGAACTGTGTTGCTTTGTATTAATTGGGCAGGGTGATCAATTAATGGAAGAAGAGCAAGAAAGTGTTGACAGAACATGCTATCTAATTAGTACCTGATGGACCATGTAGGCTACAGAGCCCAGACTGTGATGTCGCCTCAGGGTGGCAACTATACAAGACCTTTATATGCAAAATAGGCCTGTGGAAAAGCCAGGGAAGGAAGTCTTCATTGCTGAAATATTTCCCTTTCCACTGCAACCTTGGAAAGCTTCCACTGCTTCGTACTTCAGAAGGAGCACATATCAAATTATCAACCCTGTGTTTTGTACATGTCTTGCTCTGAAGTCGTGTAGCCTTTTGTTTGCTTGGGTGTTTTCTAATGTAAGAGCTGATCTACAAACAGAGGTTCATTTTTTAAAAATAAAACTATGTAGTAAGAGAGAAATACTAGGGCAGAAAGATTTCCTGATGGCTCCTGTGATAAAATGGCAAGTGAAAGGAGTCCAGGTGAAGAGCAGCCACCACAACAGTGCTAGAGGGTTCCACCCCAACTGGTTTTTGATTACACAGCAGTGCTCAAGAGTTTTTCAGCTGAAACTTGAGTAATTCTGAATTGAAAAGCACTTTGGGTCTAGGAAGGTAGGATGCCAGAATTATTTAGTTACTGGTAATTAGTGGGGTTGTTTCCATTCATTTGTATAAATACATTGGTAATTAATTCACATTTTCATTCAGAAGTTCTTCCTCCAGTGACAGAAGTTTAATGTTTATGTGGTTAAACCAAAGATTTTTTCAAAATGAACTCATTTTCTCTTGCAGTTTGAGTTGCTTTGTTTTGCTGAGATAAACATCTTCCTGTTTCAGAATACTTTTGTTGAGTGAATAACCTGTCTTTTTTTGTGCGTAAAATAGTGTATTTTTTTACCCTGCCTTATTTTTATGAGTTCAGATGGAGAAGTTGGAAAATGGCTTCTTTCTGTGATCTTTCAGTGAGTGCCACAGGGTGGGGGCCAAGTGCATGTTTGTCACCTTTTTCCTTGATTGTCACAGATGGCTAAAACATGCTTTTCTTAAATTTTGTTAGCCAAAAGTTCAAATTCCAGTTTAATAAATGAATTGATAATTTGGCCTGTGTTCTGATTTAAAAGCATGCACAGAAGGGATTGTGCAAGAAAAGCGGTTGAGCCCTAGAGCAGAGCAGCCAGCCTGTGCTCTGTATATCCTGCCCACAAGCAGAGCAAATGATCATTTGGAGGCGTTGTGCTTGGGTGCTCAGCTATAGCTGACATATGCATGGCAAAGGTAATACCAGATCTGGGTGTTAATTCTGTTACATGCTGATGGGGATTTGTGGCTGAAAGTATTCAGTGTGACGACGGATGTAAAATTAGCCAAAGTGTTAACTTTAAATGTAATTACAGAGCTCTTGGAGTGTTGTAATTGCATTATATGGTTCCTTTTCTGTGCTGTGTCCAGCAGGGAGACTGCTCAGCTTTACATTTTGGTGCTTTATCAGCTGATCTGGAACTTTCTATACATGCTGCATAATTTGATTGAAAATATTGCTACAAGCCCTATAATGACAGTTCAAAACTGGAAATGTGCAGTTTTGCCAGGTTGTGGGGTGATGAGGGGAACCCACTCTCCTACACTGTTAAGCTTAGCTGATAGTATTTCAGATCCAGACATTTAATATCTTGGATAGCTTTAAACATAAATTTATTGAGCCCTGTGACCAGTAGAAGCAGAATTACTTGTTCATGAGGGCTGGGACCTGGACCAGCCACACTTTAAAGTGTTTGAGGGCAGAGATTTTGGGGTGGGTACCCTGCATAAAAACCCTAAGTCAGCCCAAACTTTGCAGGGGAGGCAGGGTTTTCCTACCAGCTCTCACACTAATCCTGCTCACACTCTGCAGCAAGAGACCCTCTGATAAAGCACTTCTGGATCAAAGCAACAAAACTCTATTTCCAAATGTAATTTCAGAAAGAGGAGGAAAGCTGCACTAAGCTTAATTGTCCAAATGCGATTCCAAAGCCATGGGAAGATGAAGACTGAACACAGTCCTTTTGTGGAGAGAGAGAAAAAAACTGAGTACAAAGAGAATGTCAGCCTATCATAATATTTTGATTTTTGAAATTATTTAGAATAGTTGTTGATTTCTTAGGTATTTATAGATGTGGCTTAAATACTGTGGTCATATGGCCAGATTGAGAGATTTTGTTTTAGAAATTGTAATTTTTTTCTTACAGAAATGTGTCTTCATGGTCTGTAAATAACTAGAGAAATGGATGCAATTATATGACCCAATCCAGACCTTGTTTAGTAGTTAATTTCTCCAGATTTCTATGAGCATTTGTTCCGACCTACACAGATTTGGTTGTTGGTTTAAATCTAGCCAAGGCTGGTGGTGTCTTAATTGCTACCACAGAGCAACCATTTGGCCTGTGCGAGATGAATGTTGTCAAGGTACCTTCTGCAAGGCGGACATTCATCCACTGGGAATGTATCAAGAAAGTTTTCATTAATTGGTCCCTTTGTTGGCATTTGTGGCAGAGCAGCCAAAAACTGAGTATGAACAGACACTATGTCAGGGGGTGAGATTNTTTTTTTTTTTTTTAAGGCAGGGAAATGTAACAAGAGTTCAGACTCAATCAGAAGTTAAATAGGAAATAGCCAGTTAATATTTTTCTTCTTAATGTTGGCTGTCTTGCAGCTTCTTTTTAATGTGATGTGAAGTGTTACGATGGGCTGTGTGATGTACAGACAGATTCACATGGACCTGTGAATACTTGTGTCAGATGAGAACACTTGACAGTTTTTGTCCTGACTTCATTTGCTTAACCTGTAGATAATAACGATTGCACTTGGTAATGTATACATGTAGAATAAAGCATGACAAATATTTTTAAACATAGTTACCACTTTCGATATTTTTGTGTTCACATTAATTTCTGCACTTTGATCTTGTTGCTTTGTTGAAAGGATGCCGTTCATTATATTGCAAGGGACCTACTGGTAATGGTTTGTGCTTTTTGTCCTAGTGCAGCACGCTTGTTTGTTAAACTTTGTACAGAGCAAGGCTGTTTGCATGAGGCTTTCTGTTCTGCTGGCTTAAGCCCATTTTTATTTTTTTTGTGTCATAGTGTGCTATAAATAAAATAACAGTTTGGATTTACTACTCTGAAGGAGAGTTCAGATTCTGAAATTTGAATATATTGCCTCTTCAGTACTGAGCTTTGATACAAGAATAAATAGACTGAACCCCCAAATACTGATAATGTGATTGATAAAAGTGCTTGATATTAATCTGTGCAGTTCCCATAAGGAGTCAAAGTTTCACCCTCTTGGATTTCCAGCCATGAGTCTGGCAATGTGGTTGGAAAACAATGGCTTGGGTTTCTCTCTTCATCCAGCTGCTTCCAGTGTTTCCCCTGTCCCCGTTCTCTTTCTGTTCTGAGCAGCAGTGTCCAGCTCACTGCTGCCAGCACAGTGGCTGTCAGTGGTGTGTCCTGCTCTCATCTCACACCATCCCGTGCTTATCCAGGTCACGGGTAAGTGCCACTTCTGCCAGGTTGGTCCATCCAACCCTTTGCTTACCAGTTTCCTGGCTTGGATCTCTTCTGTTTGCAGTTTTAATTCAGTTCTTTCGCTCATCAAAAATGTACCTGCACCAGATATGAGGAGTGTTCTCTTCGTAAAGTTTGGATTGAATTTCTCTTCCCTGACCATTGCTGAGTGTCTTTCATCACTGCTTATTTTTGAATATAAATACACATCTTTTTACACATTCCAGAAGCTGTTGTAGTGTAGGTTGTGAAAATTATTTTTAAAGAAAGGTAATTCATAGTTGGGTGGAAATCATACTTCTTGCTGCATTCCATGGATAAAATACTGTCTAGCTACAAAAATACTGTAGCTACTACTATATGTCTAACATGGAGAAAGGGATAAGGATGCTGAGATACTGAGTTAATTTGAGATGTTAATATTCCATCCTTTGCTCTTATTTAAAGGTCAGGTTTAGTCATTAGATGTAGTTTACTTCAAAGGCACAAATACTTGGGTGCATCTAAGTAATCCTCTAGTAAAATCCTACTACTTGATTTACTCAGAGCACATGTCCAGCTTTGAATATGTCCCTAATTCAAATACAGGCACACATCCCTTATGGAAATAAAGCAGGAATTCAAGATTTGTCCAAACTTGGCAGTTCAGTTTAGCAAGGTGATTCCATGAGACTGTAGATGATTTCAGAATTAAAAGTCTTTAATAAATCAGGTTGTTTAGAAATTTACTGTGCTGCAAGTGTTGGTAGTACTGACTACTTAATGCTTACTTTATGACTCATGATAGTAAGTCCAGAATAATCCAACTTGAATTTTTGAGCTCTGATGGTTTCATTATTGTTCTATGCCTGTCATTACTTTTGAATTTTAGAACCTTTATAATGGTTTCCCTGACGGGGGAAAAAATCTGAAAAGTATGTAATAAAAATTTTAAAATCTGAAAATCTCTAAAATAATTGTCTCAGAAAAGAAGGTCAAGAATTTAATGCAGCCACATTTGATTCATCCTTTTTACATTAATTTTTATTTTCTGTTGAAGATTTCTGCAAAAGCTTGACAACTTTGCCGAAAATATTGGAAAGTAGGAAAGACAAAGCTGTAGAAGGTAGAGAGTACGCCTTAGTTTGATCCTGGAAAAAAAATAGAACTGATTTCCCTACAGTTTCCTCAGTCAGAAAAAAGCAAGTTTACATGTTAAGTGGCTTACTTAAAAGCTATGTAATTTCAGCAGGAAGGAGTTTTTTTACAGTTATCTGTGAAATACACAGTAGTAGATTAAATCATTTTTTCATAAGTGAAATAAAAATTTGGAAGCAGCAGTAGTTTTCCTAGAAAATAAAGCCTTCTGGTTTGATGTCTGGAATTAGGGATAACAGTGCATCTTTTCCTTTTAGCGTGAATACCCTTTATACACAAGGCAAAAAAGGCACAGTAATGTATTAAGTACTAAATGAGAAGGGATAGTACTTTTTGAACTTCTTCTAAATAACCAGCCTTTTCAATCTGGTATGCGGAAAAGTAGTGAGTAAAAGTGAGTAAAAGTTTGACATATTAAGTGGTTTAGTTGCTGTGTATTCCACAGTTTAGGATGAGATTACAAATCTAGTGTAAAACTTTAGCCTGTAATGCTTCACCCTTCCCCTCCCACTGAGCTGTATTAAGCTGATTCTCACTGGGATGCTGTAAATGTCTTTTGAAAAATAAATTCATGAGCCCCAGTAAGAAATGTACCCTACATTGATTTAACTAGAGGGTTTCTGCTTGCTAATTTGAATTGGATTAAAATCAGTCCCCCTGTTACATTTATGGCCCAAGTTAAGGAGCTCGTAGCAGGGTCGGGAGGACGGGGACCTTGCTGTGGCATCTGCGGTGCTTGAGTTGTTCAGCCAAAGCTCAGCCAGCTCTCGTCGTTCCTCGTCCTGTGGGGTGAGAGTTCTCGAGGTCTGCTGTTGTGTCACTGAGATATAATACCACTTGTTGACTAAATGGTCACACTAACTTCCAGGGATTGATTTTGCAGTTCTTTAAAGTGCAGAAGGGTCCAAACTTCGTGGAGTATAAAGTGGGCAGAAATTCAGAGAGTAGCAGTTGAATGTGCTGTAGCATGTTCCAAATTCTTACACAAACCTAATTGTGTACTACACTGTACAAATAAGAATCTCGTAAATAAAATAGATGTTGGAAGGCATTTTCGTAGTCTGTGCTTGAAGACTGCAACAACATTAACACCTTTTTTCTGAGGCAGGAAAGGTTTGTTTGCTTGCCTATTCTTTATTCTGCAACACATATCAAAGGCAGTAGATGAGCATAATGAAATACAAGTAATTTACCTAAAAAAATGCCATGAAAAATTTCTAACTTTTTGAATACTTGAAAAAAGACTGTGAACTGTGAACTGAACCTCTGTCTGTGTTTCAGAGGATGTTTGCCAGATGATATGTTGTTTCTCACCGTATCCAACCTGCTGAAAAGTATAGTCTGCTGTATATTAAGAGTAACACAGTAGAATGCAGTTGTTTTATCAAGGTGTGATAATGTATTATGTATATATATAATATTGTAATTGAAAAGGGCACTAGGTTAAGTTTGTGTTAGCCAGCTTTTCCTGTTGCCCTGCAGAGCCAAACCTTTTACCAGGTCTCCAACAGACACTGCTTAAAGTGTGTTTTTCATTTGAGCTTTGGACTTCAAGGTTCATGCTTTTTCAGAAATTTTTTACTGATTTCAAAAGCTGAAGGAAGTGAGACCTTTAAGAAATTGATTTTGAATTAACTCTTACACCAAGAACCAGAGTCCTCTAGAAATACTAAGACAATGTGACATTTAAGATAAACATCAGGAGAGCAGTATCAGAATGTTATCAGATGAACTAATATATTTCCAAAATCAATTGGTTTGTTTTTTAGCATTCACAGTAACTGGAAAGCATCATATGCTGTAAAGCGATACAAATCGCAGACAGAGAGCCAGCAAGTTACTTCTGGTACTGCTATAAAAAAGGAAAGAGGTTGGTCGTGTATCGCCAACCTTCTTCATTTTCCCTTCCCTCTGCTGGACTTGGGAAGGCTAGTTTATTATTTTTATAAAATCCTATAAAACAGTAACATGTTATTAAAACTTCATTTTGAGCACAGTAATCAGGATGAATCAGCAAAAAGTTCTTTTTATGAAGTACTGCTGCATCAAACTGCTGTGCATAGGCAGCTGAAAATTTAAATGTATCCAGTAATAGGGCTGAGAACAGTGCTCAGGTGGGGTATGAATGACATGAAGATCATCTGCACAGATCTTGAGAAGTGACATTGCAGGAGACATGGGGGGCTCCAGCATTCTGAATAAAAACTTACAAGTGGGTGCATGAGGGAGAGATGAGCAGCAGTTCAGTTGGAGCCGAAAGAGGGAGGTCGAGTAGAAAACAGGCCTGTCTGTTTTCATTACGGGGCCTGGACAGGCTGCAGCTGAGATTAACCCAGAAATAAGGCTGAATGGGAAAGAGGAGGAGATCACAAACGTCCATCATATTTCGCCTCCTTCAGAACAAAACCAAACCCCTGGCTCTGTTTCTTCAGGCGGCTCCTCTGACGGTTACTCTGGAGAGGGAGCAGGATCAGACACAGGAATCTGGTAACTAGGAGTGAGGGAAGATCCTAAAAAAGAGTGTGGTTGATTTATGTCGGAAGTATTGACAGAGGACATTGGAGTGCTCCTTCTCAAATTTGGTACTTTGGCAAAGTGTCCTCTGTGTCTGAGTGGCTGAACAGTGTCTAAATTAACTGGAGAGAGCACACCTTGTTTGTTATCTTGAGAGGAAAGAGAAGGACAGTTGAATCAAGAGTGAATTTTTGCCACAGACAAATTCCTGAATTTCGATTAGCAAGCTAGAGAGCGGGAAAAGTAAGTCAATAGGAGCATAACAATAAGTACCTAAATCCAGATGCAATGGGGTCACTGAAATAAAAAAAAAAAAGAGTAAGAGGAATATTAGAGTAAAAGAGCTGATGTTTGAGGAATTTTTCTTAGTGTAGATGTAGTTTGCTAAAGGCATTAGATGATAATAGAGGAGAAGGGCCAAGAGAGGAAGGAGCAAATAGGTTCAGAAAGCGTGGAGATCAAAATTGAGAGAAACAGATAGAAACGTATTTTAATGAGTAGGTCCTGTACAATGGAGTTGATACTAGTTAGATTGTAGTCTTTCTAACATAGAAATTGCATATGCTACAGAGACTGAATTTTCCAAATCTATAGGAAAAGAGTTAAGGGATAAGTGATAAACCTGAAGAATAATTAATTTTCTGCATTATTCAAGAAATGAACAGAGTAGTGTTTTCTGCATTGGTTATTATTTTTCCAACTTACTTTAGGGATGTGTAGCTTACTGCATTTTGCTGTTTCTTTCCAGTATAGTTCAAATATTGTTTTTCAGTCAGACAGGGTTTTGGTGCAGCAAAAGGAAAGTGTGACCAGTTTTGTAGCAGTGTTCCCTCAACATTCTTGGCAGGAGAGAAGCCAGTATGCTTAGTTCTGCTTTGGGCAGTTGGTCAATAATGTTTCCATGTATTTCTGAGAAATTGATCTGGGAAGGTGGGTTTTTTGTGGCCAATCCAAAGATCTAGCAGTTATCTATATAGGATACAATGACAATGCAATGACCAAAATTTTGGGGGGGTTTTGTGCCTTAGAATTTTGTCATCTTCAGTTGAGGAGATAGAAAAGGGGTTCTCTAAGAGATGAATCTTCATGGATCACAACTGTGCTTTAGCCGTATTTTCAGCAAGTTGTAAGGTAGTGCTCCGTCTTGAATGCAGAGGGGACTTGAAGTGGAACCAAAGTAGGATTTAGTGTACAGACCCCATACGTGAGGTTGCAGGTACATCCACCTGTATATGGCAAAATACCATGTGAAAAAACTTGAGGTCAAAGCCTTTTGCTCATCCATCCCCGCTGTTGTCGTACAGGGGATTTGTCTGGGTAACACCCGTCAGTGCCAATGACAGACGTATCAGTGAGCAAACAGACTCCAGGAGAAGCACTCCTACATTTGGGATTTTATCAAGTACACATGATACTAGTATTCTTTTCTTTCCAAAATGAATTGTAAACTAAAACAGAGAAACTCATTTAAAATATCAGAAAAAAGAGAATACTGGAGATGAATTAAAGCTTCAGGAAGATGGAGTTTTGAGGGATCCTTTTCAGCAGACATTGGAACCACTCAAGTCAGAATTCTCTGCTCAGAACAAATAAGAAAGAAAACGTGTTACCATTTTAATTATTATTGCCTGTTTAACACGGGTTTTCTTGAATAACCATGTCCTCGAATAACTATTTCTTAACTAAAATGACACAATTTTGTAGCCAGTGATCCATGACTTTAAATATTTGGAAGGGCTATTGATTCACTGAACTGGAAGAAATTAAAGATGTTGAGGCATATTTTCAAAAGTAGAAGTGCATGTAGTATAAATTATATTTGATCATGTATATTTTATTTATCATTTAAGTCATAAAAAAGCTAGGCACATGTAATACAACATTCAATTTATCTGTAATAGCTCTAACTAAACATTGGTGGTTATGTTTAAATCAGCTGTGTGTCGTACTATGAGAGCTGCCAGCACCTCCAGCACCTCCTCTTGTTCCCGTGTCATGGTCCCCTGCATGTACCTATTTCTGTTTGTGGTAGTCACTCTCTAGGTAAATTGTCCATAAGACCAGTGATTCCAGCAGCAAATTATCCAGAAAATGCCGTCAGTGCGCATGGTGACACTTGTGCCACTGGTGGTTCTGTTGCCATTCCAGTGGGATAATTAAATTGGCAGTTTCCTCTTGTTCCCAGCGTCGTCATCTCCCTTCCTTTGGCTCCTTAGCTTAGACCTTCTCCTTTTCTCTGTCCTCCTAACTGAGTATCAAATGTATTATTGATTGCTCCTCTCCCACCCTCCTCACTTTCACTCCCCCAATCTTTTTTTTTATGTTGTTTTTGATTGGCAGTATCATCCCGACAAACAGGAGGCAGATGTGCCAGCAGGAGAAGTGGAGGAGCGGGTGCAGCGGTTCATCGAAATTGATCAAGCGTGGAAAATTCTAGGGAACGAGGAGACAAAAAAAGAGTATGACCTGCAGCAGCGTGGTAGGTTCCTGCCAAGGAGTGCTGGAGTGGCAGCAGCTCTTTAAATAAGCAGGGGCTGGGAGTGGTAGTTAGATGGTATTTTAAAATGCTGTTTAGTGCTGAACCAAATGTTTCTTTCACTCTTGTCCTACTTTCAAACGTGGATCCATTATTTATAGCTTGCGCTGCACATACATTAGCTGCTGAAAACATGGAATTACTTCCAACAAAACGTTAGGGGGCATTATTCCTAATAGTTTGAATTATTATGAAATCTATACTAATTGCAGACCTTAGCCCTTTTTATTTTATGAAGGTAGCTTCATTAATTTTTCTTAATCTGAAGTTTTATACTCCATTTTGTTGCAGTGTTTTAGTTGTAAGTATGAATCCATGTACACCTAGTGTTCGTTGTGTACAGATTTATAACCAGAATCATTAGGACACATTCTTTCCCGTTGTGCGTGTTAGGTAGCGTTCATAATTCATCCGTAGTCTAAACTAGCCTTTTTAAAGCAGGTTTGTAAATAGTATTTCAATATAACATATTAACTAGGCGGCTCTAGCACGCAGTTCTTTTTATACCTCTCAGAAAATAGCTTCTTAAAACAGTGACAGGCTGTTGTGAGAAAGAAAGGGGGGAAATGTAGGTCAGGTCTGTCACACATGGGCTACCATTACATGAAGTGATAGGCTGTCTTTCTGCTCTGGCCTCAGGATAGGAGTCCCTCAGCCTTCCATTAGAACCTTCAATAAATGTATATCCACCCTACATGTTAATGGGGGGAGTCAATAATAGTGGCTTGCCTGTGGGGAAAACACTCGCTCGCACTCCGCAGTAACACACTGCGGCCCGGCATTGACGTGGAGCCACCACCGCTGCGGAACGTGTCTGATAAAAGCCCACTGTCTCTGCAGCTTGTTATTGAATTCCCTGCCATTGTACATTGGCACACCATCAGACCTTGCTCTCTTGCGCTGATTTTTAACTCCCCTGCTGCCGCCGATGCCACAACTTGGAGAGACAAAGGCGTAGTCACTGTGGCACATAGGCATCACTGCAGGATAAAGAGAGTGATACAGAACTGGATATACACAGGGTGAATTCTCAAGTTAAATAACCTTGGGTTTCAGACTTTGTGTGGCTTTGGGAAGAGAGGGGGTGGGGTGAAAACAGTTGTTGAATAAATATTTTTAGAACAATGGAAAAAATTGGATCTTGTTCTATTTGTAATGTAAACAGTATTAAGATCAGTATTTTTTAAATGCCTGAAGGTGATGTCGGAACAGGAATTTCTGTTCTCAAAAGAGCTGCCCAGCACTCTCATCCTATTGTACTCTTACCATTGTAATACTGGTTGTGTCTTCTCTTTTCACAAATTGTATGTGCAGAGGAAAAAGGAAACACTAGAGATTAAGTTAGGAATCTTTTCAGTATTTAGTGAGTTTTACCTACAGCTTAAATTCAGACTATGAAGGTCCATTTTGCTTGGGTCAGGTTAATCCACTGGAGAGCTACATCAAGATGTTGTTTTCCCTTGGGATTTAAGGACATTGCTATAAATTTGTTTTGACAGTAATTTGAAAATTATTTGTATTTTCTGAGATTCTTTTGCATCCAGAGGAGTTCTTCAAAAAGCCATCTCAAGATTCTGGTAAATAAAGAAATCAGATTGTACCTCTATTTAGGCAGGTGTTTGGAAATGGGACGATGATGGGACATTCTGTTTTAGTACAGAGGGTGCCATTCCCAGGGCCCCCGTGTTTCAGGCTGAGCCACACCTAACCCACATGTGCGCTGCTGCTGCATTCTTTCCAGCATGTTCCCTGGCAGCAAAATGATGGGGAAATAAATTCTAGTTCTTTGAATGCCTGTCAAGCTGCTTCTGAAGTCATGATTCTAGACAAATTCGTAGACACTGCCATAAAAGCTTGCAGAAACAAAGGAACTGAGACAGCAGCTAAGGGGAATAGTGATGAGAGAGATAATACAGCAAGTTAGTAAGATGCAAAGGAGCCTAGGAAGCAGGATCTGAAGGATGCCCGTGTGTGCGTGTGTGGCTGCCCATCAGCAGGAAGCCCTTTGCACTGTAGTCTTTTCCCCATTTCACAGATTGTTTATTTGTATGTACCTTCTTGTGTTACACTAACTAAATCCTAATTACTTGGCTCAGAAATTCAGTAGGCAGAGAAGTAGTTCCAAGGAGATGAATTTCTGTGGGGCTCTATGGTTTTAATTTTTTGTTTGAATTGTTGAGAATAACAAGTGAATGTGCTTTTATATCATAATACTGCTTTTCTCTGAAGGTTTCCCAATAATCTCCTAATTTTTTCGTGCCTTCAGGCCATAGCATTAAAGGGGAGGGACAAAACACAAACCACAGTCAGAGGTTAGGCTCAAATACTTATCCAACTTTTTCTGATCTGGAAATCTTATAAGAACTGCCTTTTTGTATGTTTTCTGAAATTTTTTCTAATTCTTTGTTTTGTATACAAGAACATCTTTTTATGACTTTGAATCTTTTATTTACAGTCCCTGCAGAAAATTTGGGGGATGAAAAAATAATCTGCATAACAGTTTACCTATGAAGAATGGACTTGGGGTTTTTTGTCAATAGATTTTCTTCTTAGATTTTTCCATTCTTTGTTTGATATCCTATTTAAAAAAAAAGATGAATATGCAGTTAAAATCAAACTTGACACTGATAAGTACTGTAAGTTTTTCAGTGAGTTTAGCTTGGAAAAAACCTGTTTCACATTTTTCACATTAGAAGTCATCTGAACCCTGAAAGTTCATGCTTTTGTGACAAAGCTGGAAAGAAGAAAAAACTTCTCACAGAATCAGAGAATTACATAGGCTGGAAGAGACCTTCACAGGCCATCCAGATCAATCTCCTACTTAAAGCCAGTTCTCGCAGTCAGGTGCTCAGGCCTTCTCCAGCCTAGATTTAGTGCTGCCAAGGATGGAGGTTCTCGAGCTGCTCTGGGCAGCAGTTCCAGTGTTTGACCACCCTCAGAGTGGAAAAACCAACCAAACAAATGGAAACCAAACCCCAAATCAACCAAAACATGTTTTGCTTCTATCAAGTCGTATATAAGGACTTCACAACTTGTGCCTTTCGCTTCTCTTCCTTCCTGTGTGCACCTCTGAGAAGTCTCTCTGCATCCTCCTTGCCCCGACCATGCTGGCAATCCAGTGGACTCAGTCCCGTTGTCAGGGCTTTGTACTGGGGACACCAAAACTGGACACAGGATTTTGGATGCAATTTCTTCAGGGCTGAGTAGAGAGGAAAACATCCCTACGCAGACCTGCTGGCCGTGCTGTTGCTGCCACAGCCCAGAGTGGGGCTGGCCTTTGCCACGGGAGTGCCTCTGGGCTGACTCGCGTTGAGCCTGTTGTCCATCAGGTCCCTCTGTGGAGAACTGCATTCCAGCCAGATGTCTCCCAGCCTGGACTGGTGCACTGGGTTATTCCAGCCCAAAAGCAGGACTTACCTTGGTGAACGCTTTGGTGTCCCTGCCAGCCCATTTCTATATCCTGTCCAGGTCCCTTTGAATAGCAGCCCTGCAACTTTTCTGGATTTTGGTTGATATATGCAAAGGAACTGTATCTAAATAATCACATTACCAAGGTAATAATATAAATTCATTTTATGTTTCAATTATTGATTGATTTTATGTTTTAATTATTAATGATGGATTAGCAGAAAGGTCACAAAATTAAATCAGTAAATTGGTGCCTTAGATTAATTTTTGGTGATAAATTTAGCAAATAATTCAAAGCTAGTAATGGAATCGACATTAAAACCAGTTACTTTGTATAAGATTTTGGGTGGCAAATTTAAGAATCTAGGGGTTTTTTTTTTTCCATGTATGGCTCTAGTGAGGTTCAATCAAGGATGGTATATTTTCACATGAGGAGGGACATAAATGTCCAGAACTCATAGAATCACAGAATGGTTTGGGTTGGAAGATACCTTAAAGACCATCCTGTTCCAGCCCCTCTACCATGGGCAGGGACACCTTCCACAGGACCACCAGGTCACTCAGAGCCCCATCCAACCTGGCCTTGGACACTTCCAGGGATGGGGCATCCACAGCTTTTCTGGGCAGCCTGTGCCAGGGCATCACCACCCTCACAGTCAAAAATTTTTTCCCTCTATGTAGTGAAAACCTGCTGTCTTTCAGTTTGAATCCATTCTTTGTCCTGTCACTATGTGCCCTTGTAAAAACTCCCTCTCAATCTTTCTTGTAGGCTCCAAGGGTTTATAGGGTGGGGGGAGGAGTTTTCACATCTTGGCACATACCTCCTTTGGATTTTCAATTTTTAAATACACTTTCAGAAAAATACTGCAGATGCAATTCTCATACAGGAGTAACATTCCAGCATAATTTCTGTTTTGTTCTTGTGTCATTTCTTAGGCAGGAGGAATTCCAGGCTCTAACTGGAATTGCCAGTGTTCCAGCTCTTGCCTCTGAGAATGGCTCTGGTTCCATCCTTTCTGTTCCTTTCCGTTAGGCAGTGAGGTGAGGCGCAACAAAAAATTGTACTTAGCCTAAAATATCTCATTTTATAGTATCTGGTCACTAATGCAGGCTTTGCTGACAATAGCAGTGGTTGTGCAGTGTGCCAGGATATGCTCTGTACGTGCCAGAAGTGTATATTCCTTCTCCAGCTGTGGATTTTATAGCTGTAGTCCCTCAGCTGGAGCACAAGCCTCTGAACTCCATGGACTTAAATCTCATCTGCAACAAGTGAAGCAGGATTGTTTTGGTATTTTTATAACGAACATGTCTCTTTGTTCTGAAAATTCTTAACACACGACTTTGTTAAAATTTCAAACTAATGTAAGTGTGATTGTTTTAAATTAACTCAAAAGGCTCAAATTTAAGTAATTGTTTTAAAACTGAAAAGCCTGTTAGAAAAAATTAACTTGTGAAAACATCCAGTGCATACTGTGGTGATTTTCATGCAAAATAGATAATATAAACAGTATTTGACTGACAGTACATACCTTGAAGTTTAATTGTTTTTGGTTTGAAAAAAAAGAAATCAATCCTAAGTATGTATGGCTGATAAAGAGCTAGAAAAATCTTTCAAGTATTGTGACTATTTTTACTATTACCATAAACTGTTAAAAGGGTGAATTTCCATTTACTGCTTGCAACCCTTTCCCTAAAACTCAGCCTTAAATAGACCAAGAAATATTTATTGTATTTTCAAGTGAAACTTAAATACCTTTCCTCTTTTACAATTTCTGAATGACCCAGCAAGGGCTCTAGTAAAGCTTTACTGAACCAAGCTGCTAATAGTTATTTAATGTTGTTCTGTAGCCTGAAAGAATCTCAGTAGATTTTTCCTTTTAATCTCTTTGAATTGCAGGCTCATAAACCTCTCTGATGAGCCTGCCAGTGTTTTCTTAGATCCTGCAGTTGAGACAATGGCGCTGCAGAATCCTTTCACCTCTTGTCAGACAAATCCAATAGATGGCAAGGCCAGGCAGGCTGTACCGCTGGGGAATTACAATTTGTTTCGTGGGTTCTGGTGGATGACCAGGTCTTCACATTTCCCCTTGTACGTTCAGGGTGTCTTTCAGAAATGACAGCTCTGTACACAGAGTTTTACAGCCTGAGCAGACTGTGCAAGGTGCAAGGCCACCACGTAAATCGGCACTGGTAACTCCCACTCTCCTTCAGCCAAGGACTGAAAATGGGACACCAGTGTACTTCAGACAACCACCAACGGGGAGCCGTGGTTGTAATAACAGTGACGTAGATGAAACAAGGAAGAGCACAAGAAATACGAATCACTGCGAGAACCATTAGGTTGGATGTTCTGCTTGCAAACTCAGACTGGGCCATGCCTCTGTTTTTTAGTTAAGTGGGTACCTCTGTTTCTGCTGTCTCAAGGTGTATTAGGCTGGATAATATATTTAGTAGAGAGCTAGAAAATAAAAAAGCTTTGTTCAACTCTGGAAAATGTTTCTGCTGCTTGAACCAGACGGGCAAGTAAATGCAGTGTGCAAAACTGCCTGACAAGAGCTGTTACTGGATTATGTGTGAAGAGAGTACTAATAGACAGTTTTTATTTTTTGAGATAACCAGATTTCAGATCTCATAGAATCACAGTCATAGAATATGTGGAGTTGGAAGAAACTTAGGAGGATCACAGATGGCCTTGCACAGGACACCCCAAGAATCCCACCATGTGTCTGAGAGCATTGTCCAAACACTTCCTGAACTCTGCCAGGCTTGGTGCTGGGACTGCTTCCCTGGGGAGCCTGTTCCAGCGCCCAGCCACCCTCTGGGTGAAGAA
>VYZQ01013879.1:26695-50382 GCA_013400655.1 Mystacornis crossleyi | reverse complement strand
TCCCTCCTCTACCCCTCACAAGGCAGTTGTGACTGCAATGGGGTCTCCCCTCAGTCTCCTCCAGGCTGAACAGACCCAGTGCCCTCAGCCGCTTCCCCTCGAGGCCCTTCACCTTCCTTGTGGCCTCCTTTGGACACTCTCTAATGGCTTCATGCCTTTTTTATATTGTGGTCCCTGAACTGCACACAGGACTCAAGGTGAGGCCTCCCCAGTGCAGAGCAGAGGGGGACAATCCCTTCCTTTGCCTGGCAATGCTGTGCCTGATGCCCCCAGGATCTGAGCATCAGATGGGGAGTAATGATCTCTGTTCAGGCTGGGAATTGGGAGAAGGATTAATTTTTGCCCATTGGTTGGGGTTTTTTTATTTTCAAAATTACAATTGTAGTGATGAATTAGAAAAGCTTTGTTGAAATTTTGTTTCTTGGGCTTCATATTGTACCATGTTTGGAATAGAAGAGAGAGTGGAGTTTTCCTCAGCTGCTTCATTACTTTAATGGGTGGACTAAACGATCTTGAAGGTGTTTCCCAACATAAATGATTCTGTGGTTCTATGATTCACAAGTTACTGTACTTGAGGTATGGTAACCTCATGAATTTGCATCGTACCAGTTCTCTTCAGGGTGGCTTATGGCCCAACTGTCCTTTTTGTACTTTGTAAGCAGCAAGACATGACCTAAACCTCCACCACCAATCCTATAAAAGCTGTTCTGAGTGAACTCCTGCTTCACGAATTCCAAATAGGAAACTCTGCAAGTTTTCTAACTCAGTTTAATTGTTACCTGTAGATGGAAATCTTTTCATTCTACAACCTGAGACCCTTTCCCTTTGTTAAAATTGTGAATTTTTCTTCCCAGTATTAAAAATAAACGTGAAATAGGAAGCATTTGCCATTTTCATACTGTTCTCACAGTTATGGTACTGTCTTATTTGATCACAGTGGTGAGCCAGATAGGTAGACAAACTTGATTTTGATCTCTGTTTATTGTTTTTTTCCTCAAAGAAAAGGAGGATTCTGCTTCAAGCAAGGCCTGCTGGGCAAAGGCCTCTGGCTGGTTTTGTGGGTGTTTTCAGGACATTCACCATTCCAGTCCTCATGTTTTGTAGCTCGTATCAAGCAAACTCCCAGTAACATTGGTGTTATTTGGGATGAGATAAGGCCATCTGATCCTTTATTGTATTTTGACACCTCACACAGTTAACCAGTATTCTGATCAGGTGTAAGGAAAATGTTGTTACTCCGTGTAACTGGTGTATCTTCCAGTTTTCTTTCATCATTACACTACTCCTGATTTTTTCCCTTTCTTTTGGCAGTAGTAAAGTTCTGGGTCTGAGTGGGTTAATTTTCTTTCCATTCTGCCATTTTCATTACCAGATAGGTGTTCAGCAAAGGTAACATCAAAGAGGCTGTACTGATCCTGTCATTATTTTCAATGTGTCCGATTTAATTGCTTTCATTAGAACTAATTTAGATGAGGGTCATTCCCAGGCATATATCATGTACATTTCAGTTGAAAATAGAACAGTGAGTTGCAAAAGAAAAACTGGGATTTAGTACTTGGTGGTTGGGTTTTGGTGCTAAAGAGGAATACTCCATTACCTGATCAGAGCAAGGTTGGAGAGGGGCAGTTTTTCTGGGCTGCTACTGGAGAGGGGGCTGCAAAGTCCCTCGTTCTGCATTTCAGGCCAGAGCAAAGAAGTTACATGGAAGTTCCAAGTTACACAGAAGAAGCTGGGAGCCACCTACAATGTCGTGATTAAGTAGGAATCTCTTGGGAAATAAAACAACATAATCTGGGCCTCTGACTTGCTAGCAAGTGCTCAATAAGCAGTTCTGGAATAAGATTATTTCACTGCCAGCTTTTCAAAGACAGCTGTAGAAAACCCTCCATGCTCTCAAAAGCTACTAAACTATAAACAAGCTTAAAAGTTTACTGCTGCAAGAGGAGAAACACCTCCCTCCGCAATAACAACCTCATTTAAACTGTACATAGGCACTAAGCTCCCGAGTCTTGCCAAATCTAAGGCATTTCTGTGTATGTCCTGTAGTTCAGCTTTTGGGCATTTCTTGTTCTTCAGAATACAGCATTTGGGGAGTTGGAGCTTTCAGGGGTCAGGCAGCACCTGGGAGGTTTTGTGTCATTAAGTTATAAGGCGTTTATGTCCTTTTTTTACTTTTTAAATATTACTTTTTATGGCTTCACTTATAACTTTAATGACAAGATCTCACATTATTAAGCTAAAGAACTTGGTGTGAACTTTGTACATCAAATATAAATGTGCTGATAAATGGAAAAAACACCAATTTATAGTGCACACTTTGCATTTAATGCTGTCAGTTGTGCTGTACGTTTTTCATTTCATGCTGTACCCAAATGTTGGAAGAGTCTGGGGGATCAAATGGCAGCAGGTACAGGCCAGAACTTGACTTTCTTTCTATGCTCAGAGACTCTTTATCATAAAAGAACACTTGGACTGGTCTTCCCCTACGAGCGTTTTACATTTATTTTTTTGCAGGAGTCTCAGTGGTGTTCTCACACACAACATTCACTTGGTGCTTATTGGAAGGTTGTTATTTGGCTTCTCCTTTCTAGGGAAGAATGGGTTGCCTAAGAAATACTGAGAAGTCTCCATTTGTGGAGATACTTAAAATCTGCCTGGACATGGCCCATCCTGGTCAACTTGCTCCAGCTGCCCTGCCTGTGCAGGAGGCTTTGACAGGGGATCTTGAGAGGTCCCTTTGGACCTCTGCTGTTCCACAAATCTGTGAAAAGTACAGGTTAGCAGACATTCACCATTTCAGCTTGTGGAGTTCCAGCCAGGTCTTGAAAGGCATCTACATCAAAACAGAAGTTTGCCCCTAATTTCACAGAAGTGGGATGTGCAAAAGTGCTGGTTTCAGGGTCTTAATTCAGTAATACATTGTCACCATTTCTTTCTCCTGGCTACAAGAGGACATTTTCCAGTTTATGCAGATATATGGAAACTAAAATTTTAGAGAATTTCATTTTTAACTGATAGAGTGGTCAGGTAGGACTCTCTAGGAGGGACCAGATTGACTGCTAGGTATAGAAGATTATTAATATATCAGAAAAGACTGAACATCTGCCATGTTTGCTTTATAGAAGATAACCTGACAAAAGAATGGCCACTTCATGCACAGGTTTATCTTGAGGATATGTCCTGGAATGAAGGTATGAGTGCCTTGCTGCTGGTTCCTAATGCCTTTCATGGTTAATGTTTTCTATTTTTTTTCTGCATCTTACACCATTGTTGTCTTACTTTAAGTGTTGCTTTTTCTGTATTTCCTGAGACAAAGCTGTTTTTCTCTCTGAGATTACCTGGATTAGAACTTAACTTTCTGTTACATTCGTTTTCCATTCCATCTGCATTGCTTCCCCCCACCCCCAGCTGCAGTACCACTTTTCACCCAGCTCTCCTCTGCTATAATTGAGAGTACGTAGATTCTTCCCGCATCTCTTGTGCATCTTCTTGCTCTTCCTGTGATGGTAGAATGCATGTGGTTCTTTTTCCATCTGGCACCATTACTTCCCTCCTTTCTATTGCTCTGGCTTTTCTTGTTTAATTGCTTTTGGAAAGTATGGCTGATTTTTATTTTTATTTTTTTACTTTTTTTTTTTCCTTTAAGTTGTGAGGGGAAAAATCCAACTTTCCTTTCTTCTGTTTTGGTTCCTGAGTTAGCAGCCTGTTTTGGAAGCATCCTTGATCTGTCACATGTATGACTAACACCACTTAGTTTTTTCTTTTAGTATTATCCATTTCACAGATGTGCACCTTGTTATTACTGGGGGCTTTTTTTTGAAGAGACTCCACTGGCCCTGATTGTTTGGTGTAAGAATACCTCAGTCACTGAAACATTTCGAGATTATTTTTTGAGCTACAAATAGTAGCACAGATACTGATATTTACAACCCAGCAGTGGGAGGTTATTTGTTACTAAGAGCAGCTTTGTGAAGAAAATTCAAAATAAATTCTTGGTTCTTCTCCAGCACTAAAGGCAGTTTTGTTTTCTTTTTTGGCAGATGAACAACTGTACACTCTCTCCTGTCGATGCGGTGGGAATTACAGTGTCTTCAAGAGTGAAACCAAAGCTGTATCTTTGGTTTGTTGTGACACATGTTCACTTGTTATCGAGATCCTGCCGTGATTGTTTCAATGAAACACATTAAGTGTTACAAACTTGTCAAAAGACTGGACAAACAAGTGACAGCACCTGCTAAAGAAATGTATGTTAAAAAAAAGGGGGGCACTACACGAACAAGTTCATTCAGGCTTAAAAATGAAAAGTGCCCCTTTGCTCATAGAGCTCTGCAGAGATGAGGCTTGGATTTTCCTTCTGCAGCTGAAGAGCTCATTATAAAACACTTCCAACGCAGAACAGAGTTCTGTACAACTGGAATGTATCTCCTGATCTAAACAATGTTTCTTGCCCAGCAAACAACAGAGTAACTTCTTTCAATTTCCGTCTGAAGCTGCTCTACCTTGGGCCCGTCCTCTTAGGTTAAACCCTTTTTACAGCTCAGATGACAAAATTCAATCAGGAGGCACAGATGGGAGAATGCTTTGAAGATAATGAAGAGCAAGGTTCAGTAGTGAGAAACAAGAACATTTTCTGTTTATAAGCTAAATATTTAAGTTCATTAAATCCTCTCACGGACGGGAGCCTAGAGGGAAGATGCAGAGCCTGGCAGCTGCAAGAGGCTGAGTGTCCCAGTGCTGAGGACAGAGGCTGGTGGCTGTGCCCTGTGACAGTGGCTGACAGCACCTGGGCAGCCTGGAGCAGGAGCACGTTGAGCTGAGACTCTCCACCATCAGAACCAACAGTCATCGTTCCTGAGAGGAGAGCTAACGAGGAAGCTGTGCCCTGCCCTCGCTGGGCACTTAGAGGGAAACCCCCAGCACTCCTGGCAGTGACAGCAGATCTGGAACCCCACTGGTGCCGTGTTCGGTTCCAGCCCTGGCACCACCTGCTGATGTAGGCAGAGCCAGGATGGCTCTGGCTGTGTGACAGCGCAGTAAGTGCACTGTGACTGTACCATCCTTCTGAACTGTCACTGCTAACTTGGCTTGTAACAAAACCCCAAAACTTTCCCATAAATCTGAGCACTTACTGTGGCTCGCCAGAGGAAGCAGAGCAAGAGGCACATAATTTTTGTTGGTGACAGGAGTGTATCATTCCCACTCTGAAGTCAGGTGTAATCTCAGAAAGAGACATATTTTTCAAATAATATTTGTGTTTATTCTAAGCAAAAATAGTTCCATTAATTTTAGTAGAAAATACTTTGAAAACTGTCAGTAGTAACTTAAGTCTTTTAATCGTCAAGAAATCTGTGGCCATTGGGGCTTGCACGTAGAAATCCAAAGTCATTCAGAGGCCATATCTATAAAATAAAACACAGTTACAAGAAACTTTAATCACAACTCAAATTTCAGTATTGTCATTTGTTATTTTAATTGTTTCATAAACAGCGTAATTTTTTATCTCTTTGGTTGACAGGGTAAAGAACTTTCCTAACCAATGTACTTCTCTTACTAGGAGTAATAAATTCTGTACATCACAGGGAATCGTTCCACAGTGTGAACTTTAGAATTTATACAGGGCCTACTTTGCTATGGAGAGCCTCATGAATTCCATTACCTGTTCAGCCTTGGAAATAAATACATTCCTATAGAGTGTCTTTCAGAATCAGTGTTTTCTAGCTTGTAAAGCTCTTCATGACTTCAAAGACAAGGTCTATGTTTTTTGGTCCATCTGGGAGAAAAAACAGTACCATGCACATGGACCTCCCCATGGTGAGGTGTACATCTGTGTTTTCAAGATGGGCCTTCGAGCTGCAAATACCAAACCTTGGAAAAAAAGATTATAAATTTATAACATACAAACAGGAATGAAAGGGGGGAGTGCCTGCCACCATCCGGACTCTGGACCAAGGGGCTCCTCTGAGAAGGGGACAGTTATTTACAAAAGAGCACAACTCATCACCAAGTACAGGTGTCAGAGAATGATGCTGACCAATAAACAAATCTTCTCTCCAGAAATTAACTGTATATCTCTTCATGTACTGAATGTTCCCAGGAGTACTTTGCTCTGGACAGTCACTAATTACATGTAGGATGGTCTTGAATGCAAAAAAAAAAGTAACAGGAAAGCAAGGACATTCATTTACTCATTGTCCTTTGTCTCCCTTCAATGTCTGTGTCTCTTGGCAAGATGTTCTTTCAAAGATGGCCCAAGGGGCTCGGTAGGAAGAAGGGAAAGATGATGCTGAAGAATCAATGCCCTCTGTGGCTCTAATCCCATAAAAATTTCACGGCCCCTGCCCCAGTTGAAGCGGCCTGGACAGAGAAAGGTGAGGCACTACCTTGTTCCCAAAGCATCTGTCAATATTTTGTTTATCTTGCTTATTTTTCCTTAGAATTTGGTTTTAAGGTATACAGTAACTGCCAAGGAACAGCAACCTAACAGCAACTCAGTTCATGGAACAGCCAGAGCACAGAAGGAGCTTTCTGTGTGGAGTGAAAGAGTAATTGTGTCATTTAAAAGAGAAGACACAGGCAAAGTTTCAGTTATTTCTAGCCCTGTGATTTGTCTCCAGCACTGAAGGCCATGACAGAAGAGACTGAGGCGGTTCAGGGTGGGCATAGCAGGAGGCAGCAGCAGCTCTCTCCTGACTGGGGCCATGCACTGCTCCAGGCTCCTGTCAGGCCCCTTGCAGCACTGTGCCCCATCAGCTGCGTGGGGCTTGGGCCCTCGGGAAGGCAGAAGGATGAGTCATGCTCAGGACCTCAAGTTCTGCAGATCAGAAAAAGCCTCAGAGCACTCCTGTGCAAGACCTTAGAAAATACTTGTGGTTGTGGCATGTGCAGTTAGGGAGGAGCACGAGGAACAGCTGCTGATACACAAAACCACTGAGGTAATGTCTGCACCGATCAGCCGCTGAGCTGTTTTAAGTTCCACACAAATATACAGACACAAGCCAACAACAGAAGGGTATCCGTGATCGTGGTTAGCAGCAAAGCTGCAGAATTCAAGGCTGTCCAGAGGGCCTGTGCTGGCTGCAGGCTGGGTGTCAAGTCTTTGTTTGGCCTTGAGGGCAAACAGAAGTAAAAGAAAAACAAAAATATCCCATGTAACAAATCTAAGCTGATCTCAGTAAAGGTCTGGAGAAGGAAGTTTCTTAGTCCATTCTCTCCAGCACAAATCTCATTTCAGGCAACTCAAATCACACCTATTGCAACTTGACTTTCTTTTAGTGAAAGTAATCGAATTAGCTTTAAATGTTGCTTTGACAGTGTAATTTGAAATTTGTCACAGTAATCTTAGTGGTAGAGTTAGAAAGAAAATGGTATTTTATCTAGTCTGCATGCAGGGAGAACCTGAGAAACAATACTCAAGGCTGGAAAGAGATGGAAATCCCTCCTCTGTGAAACAAAGACATGCCACCCTGTCTTAATTCCCAAGTCCTTTAAAGTTATGACAGAAGTTGACTGTGACTTGCTCATTCAGACTGGCTCTTCCAATTAGCAGCTCTTTGCCCTCTTTGCTTTGGCCTACATAGATAGATTTGATCTGATGGACGGGGGATAAATGGGGCTAACTAGCTCTTTGGAAGATACACCACAGGTCTAGTTTTGACATGGAGCCTAAATCCAGGGGATGCACAGGATATCCTACCTAGGACAGGATGAAGCATGAGTTCTGTCAAAGTGGGAATGATTCCCACTGCTTTTACTGAATTTGCAGCTGCTTTGATTTCAGCAGCCCTTTACGGAATGACCTTGCGTTGAGAGGGGCAGTACATACGGCGGCAGGGAGGAAAAGGAGCAGACAGAATCACGTGTTGGTGTTTCTGTAAGGGTTAAAAACTGGTGCACCAACACTGAGAACCTTCGGTCTAAACTTCAGATAAACATTCATGTTTTGCCAAGAATAGGTTGGCTAAACAAATTCAGCCAGCTAGGTTGGCTCACTCTCTTCTCTTGAAATCCGTGACTTCCAAATTAGATTTGGGGGTTTTTGTATGCATTCCTAAAAACGTAACTTAGCACTGACAGGCACTGTTACGTCTGCTTCTCCAAAATCCACTGTAAGATAAAGCCACAAAAGCTTCCATTCTGAAGGCAGTAAAAACTGTTTGATGAAAGAGAAGCCAAAGCTGCAGCAGGCTGCATTAAAAGCACACAGAGGTTTCCTGGCCAGTGGTCAGTGATCAGCCACCCCCGTGCAGCCTGTCTGTGCTGCCTTCCACTGCAGCGCGCAGTGGCAACACACAGGAGCAATATCAGTGTATGCTCGGGACTGACCGTAAAGAACCCAACCATAAACACTCATTTGAAGAACAAATTCATTTTTGCTTTTGTTAGGCACCATATACTTAAATCTCGTGAAAACTTGAACAATCATAACTCTCTGCCACCATCATTTAACAACTGCTGTTAATTTGGTTAAATTATTTTGATTAAGTATCAAGTGATTGCGTAATATCTTTTGTGACAGACAATGCTCTGGAGTCCTAAAGTAGTACTTCAACATGAATTATCTGTGTGTGAATTCCACTCATTTTACAGAGTTTACTTAGGGTTCAGTCCTGTCAGTCACTTCATTAAGGTCTCTCAAACACCTTCCTTGTTGGGGTACAAGCTGGACACAAAAATCTATTGCTGTGGAGAGATCCTGTGACTAATTACGGCTGTCCACACACAGGTTCTTGATATATCCAGTGTTTGCTAACAGTTCCCTTAAAGTAGTAAACAGCAACTCTTCTATACCTGTGCATCAGTTTGGAGAAATGCCCTTTTCAGTTGCATTATTACTACCACATTCTCATTAGAGCAGATTAGCATCCCTTGTCTCTTAGCAGTCAATAATCCAAGCTAAAACTTGCATCATAAAAATCAGCATTTTCCCCTCTGGTGTCCAGGGTAAGGCAGACAGTAGAAGGGGCAGAGCACTGAGTAAACACCAGGGAAGAACTCAGAGCAAATGCGAGCCAGGAAGAACAGAGGTCACCCAAAACTTGCCGGTAAGGCTGGGGGGGACGTGTTGTTGAGGTTTGGTAAGCAATTAATGATTGTGCTCAATAGCTGCAAGGAGGTTTTTTTTGTTTGAAAGGTCCCAAATTGTGTTCATAAATACTGTAAATGAGGATATAAAGCTTTGTTAAATTGGAAAGATCTAATCTTCCCTGTGTGTGTAATACAGGTGTGCTAAATTACAGGTTTGTGGATGTGTTGAAATATATGGAGAAAACCTTTTTTATTGTTCTGAATGCACAACTTTAAAACCAGCTTTCTAAAAGCTGGTGCATAAGTTGTAATACACACCCCCCTGTTTCTTAGATTAAACTTTCTACGGAGAGGAAATAGTGTCACATTTCTTCTTTTTGGTAAAAGACTAAATTAGTAATGCAGATAATATGAAAAAATAATTTTTTGTGAAATAGAGTTGTAGAATTCTTGAAGCAGAAGGAAATATTGTATAAACCATGATGGTTTATACAATATTCATTCAAAGTTTTTTTTTTTTAGTTTAAAAAGCATCAAGGCCAGTCTACATGTCCAAAGTATGTGGACAAGTCCTGGAAAGAGAATCTTTTCCTCCATTTTGTTTTTTGGGCCACAGAGCTACAACAGTGAAATACCACTTTGCAGAGAGGCAAGAATCAAAGTAAGGATGGAATGTACATCTGTGCAGTAGGCTGTATGTGTGTGCATTTGTGTTTTATCATGTTTGGATTTGCTTGCAAAATAATTTCTTCAATTTCCATAGCAGTGACTGCTCAGTGGTGCTCCAAAGTCCTCCCTCCAAAAACCCTGTCATTGTTGATTTATCCTTTTACAGCAGGTGGCTCGAGTGTTCATGCTTTCCTTTATATTTGCTTTGGCCAGGCAGTTGGGGAGGCAAGTGTCAATACCTAACACCCAAGCATTAAAAATGTATTACTGCAACTATTTTTAGATACTATAAATATATATACCTTAAGACAAATGCGTCCTCTTATCAGTCCATAAGGAACAGGTCCGTAGCACCTGGAATCTGTAGAATTCCTGAGATTATCACCTTCTAACCAAACATGTCCTTTAGGCACCTGTGATTAAGCAAGATTGAAATGTAAAAAAGAAACCGGAACAGAATGGTGTTAAGCACAGTTTGCCTTACAGTGTGTTTCCTGATTTCTGTGCTCTGTATTTCGTGACTGTGTAATGAACTAAATTTTATTGAATCTAGTGAGACCCACTGGCAGATTTAGAGGGATGAGAAGGAGTGCTCCAAAGTATCTGTTCTATCATGTGCTCAAAAACCAATGGTTTGCAACAAAAAATCCAAAATGAAGATGTAAGAGGTTAGACCAGTGTGACAGGGTCATTAATTTAATAGACTTCAAAAGAGGTCATTAGGATGTTGACTGAAAATCTGCCCTCCTGTCGCAGTAACAGCATGAACAGGGCAGCCACACACTCATCAACATCCTGGGGCCAGCACCAAGGCTAGACCTGTTAGTAGATTCATGATGAACTAACTGGTAATTGATTGTGACATCAATTACGAATAATCTCATCATTTTATCGGAGTAGGCTTGTCAAAGTTCTAATTAAGATCACAGTTCATTCTATGTGCAGGCAGAATCCACAACACATTATATTGCAATAATGATGATCACAAAACAGCAAATCCCTTTTTATAATTTGAAAATTAATGATGGTGACCTTATACTATATGACAAAGACCTTTCATTGCCCATATATATTATGCATTAACTATATTACATACCACAGATTCACGGCATTCACTGGCTGACTCAATGACAAAATGAGAAATAGCAACATAGCTGTAATAGTTACCTAAATGAGAGCATGAAGCTTTCATATGTGAAAAAGTTGCTCCTACAAGTCTGAAACTAAGATTCCTGGTTGGAGTAAACAATACTATTTTGTTATGTTTTCTTAAAAACATTTCAGATACAAATAACCTCTTTCAAGTTACCAAATAAAATACTTCTAATTGGGTTTTGTTTCTAAAATTTTAAACCAGGCTGAAAATTTAAATGAAGCAACATATTCTCAATCTAGAGAATATTTAATATGGACTTTAAACTAACACACATTTTTCCAAAACCGAGTATGTACTTGAAACATTATTATGACCACAATTCAGAGAAAAAATATACGGAAAGTAACTAAATAAACTATTTTAAATGAAACTCAAAGTACCAGTAGCATGAACGTTTTAGAATTGAGCTATGCAGACTCTAAACACAGTAGTCTACATAAGAGAGAGTTCATGGGTAACAGTGAAATACCACTCCAGATCAAGACTGGTTGTAAACCATTAAGAACAAATCCAGGTCCCCTATTTGAGGAAACTGCAGTTGGAGTGTAATTGGTACTTGTAGGTATCTGGCCAGGTAACACTCCGTGGCAGCCTTGTCTTTAATAAGTCTTTGAGGCTCTTGCTTAGCCATGCCCCGCTGTGCCACTTGCCAGAGCGGGGTCCAGGGCTGGCACACTGCTCCCAGAGCGCCTTTGCCAAGCCGTGGCACACGTGTGAGCTATGGGTTGAGAAACAACAAGTCACCTTTGACAGTGGCAGAACGAGCCTGTCCGTCCCTCCCAACCGCCCCCTGTATTTCTGTGGCACCCAGGAAAGGTGCTGTAGGTGTGTCAGAGGGCACAAACCCTGCCCTCAGCATTTTAGAGTCCACCTGTGCAGTTGTGACCAGCAATGTCTAAGCCCTTTTGAAACCCACTGGTAGCATCTCCTTTCACAGGCTCCTGTATAAAGGAATGCCACTTCCTTTGCTTTAACCTGATCCACTAGTTCCGTCAATCTCCCCTACTGCCTGTTCTCCCAGTCCTTCCAGACAGGAATTCCCTATTCAGCTTGTCCGTCACCTTTGTTGTTTGGTAGGCTGATCAGGTTCCTGGCACATGCATGGAAGGGCTTCCTCTGGGAAGGCCAACTGGTTCCAGCTAGATGACTTTGGCCCTCCTCCTACCCAAGTAGCTTTGCAAACAAAAAAAACAACCATAACTTGATTTATACATTTTAAAAAGCTTCTATCCAGAGTCAAACGACCTATGTAGAATATGTATCTTGTGGTTTTGATAGCTCTCTGTCTGAGCGTGTGCTGTCACTGCTGTTTTCCTCAAAGATTCCATGGAACACGGCCTGTTTGGGATGTCCAGCAGGGCAGCTGGATACTTATGTTCAGGTAGTTCAGAGTTCCCACCTAAAGCAGTCCCTGTGCCCAAACTCACACATGAGTTTGTTTCTCAGGTGCTAATTACCATCCAAGGCAGCATCCTGACCCTTCTGGTGCAAACTCCCCTGTCCAGCATCTACAGGAATGACGAGTCAGACATCAAACTGCTGTCACTGGGACAGACTCCCTCAGCAGATACACAGACAGGACAAGCAGGAATTACTACGAAGGGAAGATTTTTTTCCTTAAATATAGAAAGCAAATCCACGTTAACATTTCATGTTACTGTAAAAGCATCACTTCTTGCAAAGTGCTCCTGTTTCCTGGCCAGCTCCCCTTGTCCTGTTCTGATTCCTGTGCTTTCTCACTTCTCCCAGTTTACAGGCAGAATGTGATGCTCATCTTTTTCTATGTAAAGAATCACTCATAACTCAAGTATATCCAACAACTTTGTAGAACACTTACCATCTTTCTACCAAGCTTCAAAATTATGAAAAATAAAATAAATTGCTTTTGCCTGCACTGGAATAAAACTACTTGCAGTAGTAGGAATAATTATTTGTCTAGACAAGACATTCAAAGTTTGCATTCCAGGTAGAACATTTGCAGTAAAGTGTCTTCCTATATCCTGAAATTCACCACTTAATGTAATTTTTGCAGTTCTCCCTGGAAGGTATGACAGGGCCCTACACCTCTGAATTTGTCATTAAGAGTACTGTCACAGTGTGTGATTCATCCAGGGATAATGCACTGTAATACCTTTGTAGGGTGTCTGCCCATCATCTAGGCACTTCACTAAAACCTAAAATTAAGACAAGCAATAAAAATCACCAGAATTACAGGAAAATGGAAAACTGAATACCAGTGACAGGCCATAATCATTAATCTAAAAAAAAAAAAAATTAACAAAAGTAGTATAAACCCCTTTGAAATAAAGACCAGTGCCATAATCCTTCAGGGCTTTATGCACCAAGCTATGTGTACACCACATCACTGATCTCAGTGGAATTACTCCCAGGGAATAAAGTTCACTTGGAGTATCAGCCTTTGCAGAACCAGGACCCAATGTGAAACACTGCAGAGCTCTGCAAGAACACTAGCTGGGAATAATACTCACCAAAGAAAAAAAAATTAACTGTTGAAAACCTGTATTTTTAGTAAGAATATATTAATTACACAGCAATAGGCTGCTGCTGCCAAAAAACCCAAGGCAAAGGGAAAGCCACTTGTGTGACAATTCACAGCGTTGCATTTTGGTAAGTACAGGCAATGGACCTCTCAAAGTTAACTGTATCCAAGTACAACTGAAATCACAGTTCCCACGACTACACACAGAGAGACAGTGACTACAAACCCACACTGATGAGGGGTAAAAGCATTACCTTGGGCTGGGCAGCATTTCTCATCTCCCCTACACAGGCCAGAACTAAGATGCGAAAGTCTCACACGCCCAACAGCTGAATTTTCACAGAACAAGTGGGAGTCCTGCAGAACCAGCAATTCCTCAGCAGCGCAGGTTGCTGTGAAACGCTGCCTCTGACTGTCTGCAGATGCCTCCCTCTGCCTCAGCAACCCCTGTGCCTCTGTTCTGTGCAGATTATCCGAGGATTTACTTCCAAGGAATGGCAGTTCTCAGGCAGAACCGGTTATCTGCAGTGCAGCTTAAATGTGTGAGAATAAAAGACACCCATCAGACACATGACTCTTCCCCTGTCCCCTTCCCAGGCTCTAGCACAGGAGCAGACAGACCAGAAGAACAAGACTATCCTTGGGAACAACTGAGCTTGAAGCAGTAGTTCATTCTCTTTCACCCCAAATAAGCATCTTTCATTGTGACAAATTGGCAAAATTTGCAGAGCTGTTGGAATTTACTCAGTGGTGCAGTTAAAGGGGCAAAACTGAAGTACGGGGCAGGTATTTGATGCATACTCACTAGCATAAAACATTAATTTACTTAAAGGGGGGGAATTACCAAATAATTATATTGTTTTGGTTTTTTTACATGATGCCAAACATTTTTTTTTGATTGCTCCATCTTCAAACCCAAGACATAAGAACCCTGCGCTGCATTAACTGACATACTCGGAAACTAATATATTGCAAATAAAACTAACAGACTAAATTTTCTGCCTCAAAAATACCCCCAAACCCAACTAAATGTAAACAGGCTTCTGTGGTTTGGGGTTTTTGTTTTGAGGGAGCTTTTGCTTGTGATTTTAGGGGACTTACAAACATGAATGTCTTGCAATCTCAAAAAACATCAGCACGTACAATCAGGTGGGAGTAGATGTTTGAACTTTTGTAAGGTCACAGGTATTCACATCACCTCCAGCAATATCAAAGTTTCAAACTTAAGAAGAACTTTAAATCATTCCCATCTTTTCTTTTCAGTTCAGAGGCTTCCTTCTTGAGCTATGATAAGAACTAATCTCAGTGCTGGACAAAAGAATAAAGTCTGCAAGTTCTCATCTATCCCTACTAAGGTCTATTTAAGTGCCTCCTACTTTGGTACAAGCAACAAATGTAATTGCTTCATGGCCTGCGGGTGTTCATTTAACAAAAGAAGCTTTTGTGAATAAACCACAGGTGTTACCTTTCTTGATTAAAGTGAAATATGATGAAGGATTCTACAATATCAAATGACAAATTTACTAAATACTGATTAAATTGCCTTATTTAAGTAAATTGCATCGTTAGGATAAAATATACAGCATAGAAATGCAGGAGTTTGTTTCATCACTCTATACTTAAAGTCTCATAACTACTCCTTAATCCTTTATTTATTAATTCAGAACCAAGATTGAATAACGCTTAGCAAATACTTTTTTTAATGATCCCATTGCTCCAGGCACTGTTTCTGTATGTTTATTATAAATGTTGTTCATATTAAGGCTGCCATCTGTATAAAACCCAACCACATTAATTAGCTCAATATTTTCAAAATCAGGGTAAGCATTTATATTTACTTTTTTGTGCTGAAAAAGCTATGAAATGGTAGCAACCACACTGGAACTTAAACAGTATAGCAGATGTTAAACCAGTATCTTCTGGGTATGCTTAAAAGGCTGAATTACCTGGAATTTAATACTTCTTAAAAGAATATAACAATGAATTTACCTTAAATTTATAGGTACTTCCAAAGAGTTTATCATTTTCCCTCTACTTGCTGAACAGTTTAAGCTGCTTAAGAATAAGACATAATGTACTTGACCCAGTTTGTTTAAATGCACGTATTAAAAAGAAGGCATCATGATGCTGGTCCAGATTGTTATTAGAGAGGATGACAGTGAAGCACTGCTGTGTTTTTATACAGAAATCAAATTCATTGTGATTACATATTTGTATTATGAATTCATTCTCTGTAGTAAGACATTTGTAATTTTAATAGAAGATTTATAAAAAGGTAAGATATGAAGACTTGTCCAAGTTTTGAAATTAAATATTAACCAATATTAAAATCACAACCTCCAGTGTTAACTCACACACCACAAGGGAACTAAGGAATATTAACTTAGACTTGAATTTCTAAGACTTTTTCTCTAGCATGCAAGCACACCAATTGGGTGTTGTTCTGTAACAAAACTCTGGGTAAACTGTTACAGTGACCTGTCAAAGCATTCCTTGGTTATTTCAGGGTTTGGGGTTTAACCATTGCTGCTCCTTCTAAACTTTGGGTAGTGTAGGAGTAACTACTGCTGTTCTGAGCTTAACTACTTGGACCTTAAAAGCTTTGATCACTACACTCACAACTTAATAGGAGAGGTTTTCACATCAGAGATGTCTGTGCCAGTCAAATGAGAAAAAATACCTGATTTCTCTCAGTATCACTTTTTACCTGTTCCAAAAGTTTTCAACTGCGTTAAATAATTCAAACACTTGCATGTGTTGTTTACTGCTATATATATTTAATGCTAAGATCTAGATCATATTGTTAAATACACAGATCTCAGTAGCCTGGAAAAGCTATATATCTGATTTCAAAAACCTCTAGCTGCAACCCTAAATTTAAATTATTAGTCATCTTTCCTTTTCCAAAACTATTACCAGTTAAAATTAAAACTAACCAGTTCATGTTCATAGGCCAAAACTTTCAGACCCAAATCTCCTAGCCACATTTGGGAACTCCTGAACAAAAATTCAGAATATGCCTGTGATGCATCAGTCCAGACTCTTTACTAGCCTAAGATTTACAGAAGATGAGTGTTTTGGAATAAAATATTGATTACAAATCCATCAAAAATTACTTAACAGTCTGCAGAGACCTTTCTGACCACAATAATTAATTTTCTTCTCCAGATAACAGATGGTGTAACAGGGTCACCCAAAAGTATAGGTCTGAGAACAAAAAACCCTGTGGGTGCAAACCCCAACTGCAACTTACTGGTTCTAACACAGAACCCATCACCATCACTGGTGTGCCCTGGCCACAGCCGGACCTGTTCTCACTGATCTGCAGTTCAGCCTGGGGGAACAATGGCTGAGAAATAATAGCATCAGGGTTAAGGAATCTTGTCTGCCAGCTCCATCAGAAGTGACCTGAATGTCTCCTACACAGCTGGTACACTCAGACCAAAGCTAGTCTTCAAAAGCTTTAGTTGAGTCCCAAGCAGTTGGTTTCATCATCCTGAGCAGCTTCCTAAAAGTCATTACTGAACTTTGAACAGAGGAATAACAGAATCATAAAATCTTGAAGATTCAAACTGGCCTGATCAGCACAGCCAAGGCCATATTCCACAGAGGAAGAACATCTAGTGTCATAAACTCAGAAATGAATGCCTTTCACACAGCTTTCCCTCAAATCCTGGAGGAGGTTTCTGTCTGGTTCCGCTCAGGGATGAAGTGGCTGAGCAGGAGCAGCCGGGCGGTCGCAGCCGGGCCGTGCTCAGCCCACGCTGCTGTCACCGGCCTGTTCCCAAGGCCGGTGAGGGGGGGCGGCTGCCTCCCCCTGCGCACACAGTGGGGAGGAAAGAGCTCTGCGAGCAAGGCGTGGGAGACCTCGTGGGGCTTCACTCGGGAGCCTCTGGCTGTGCCCCCGTGCCCGAGCTCTGCTGCAGCCATGCCCATGTCTGGCCACCCTCCCTGACCCCACAGGGACCTGGATAAGCTCTGCTGAATTCTGATGCTACTTCCATGTTCTTGAAATGTCAAAACCAAAACTGCAAAGGTACAAAGACCAAGCCACTTGAGCAGAAGAAACTGGGAATTAGACTGATAAAATCCTTTGGTTTCTTCTCCCTTGAATAATTTAGTTTGGACAAATCAGAATTTTGATTTAAAATGACTTCTCAGAAAATTCAAGATAAGCATGAGTCATGAACTCTCTGTACTGGGATATAGAGCCATCTGCAAACCAACAAATACCCCAAATTAGCTCTCTCCCACCAGACATTTAGCACAGCTGCTGGTTAGAATTACAGCATAACTTTCTCTCAAGCCTCTAGAACACTTAGAACTAAGGAGGACAAAGAAAATCTCTTACTCATTTTCCATGTCAGCAACTACCGAAACTTACTCAGTGAAGTACTAAACCACGAGTGTAAACATTGAGATATTTAGAACAAAGGGAAAAGAAGTGGTCTTTTAATTAGGTTTATTTTTAATTGCTACTTAGGATATTTTAAAGAGACAATCCAATGGTACTGAGAGTCCGAGTGCTCTGAAATACCAAACCACTTTTCAGTGTCTTGCACAGTGTATCCACAACCTGTAGAACTGGGCAGTGATTACAATACTGCGGTGTTTGCCTTGACATGTTATTCTTAGTAGCCACAACATATTCTTACTGCATTTGCCAAGAACTGTTTAAGAGTTAATAGCACTGTGCAGGGCCACTTCTGTGATGTGCAAACACAGTGAGATGCATTATCTTGGGAATTCTGTTAGCTCTGGAGCTCCCACAGGATGAAGAGATGCCATCTCCGCAGTGAAGCTCACTTTAGCACAAGGCAAACACACTCCCCCATCAGCCAGGCTGGCAGCATTAGTGGGAGCTGTGATTGATCACCAGCACGGTGTTGCTGAGATATGGATTTGTATCTCAGCTTTTTATCACCATGACTTGCAAAAGGCAGTTCCTTATTTACAGACTCTGCCTCTATTAAGTGACATTATTAGGGACTACTTTTGTTTAAGTGCCCCAAAGGCTCAGCATATTGGTGGTTTATGACATACAAGCTGTTTGATTCTGATGCTTTACCCCTCACTTTTTCAGATTGTAAACAGGAGCTGCAGCACAAGAACATATGGTACGTAAAGAAATTAAAGCTAAAGTAAATGGCATTAAAACAAATTCAAATAGGGCAATAGGATACTCAGTCTGAATTATAAACCTGTATTAAGACTTTTTTTAACAGGAAATAAAAGCCTAAATATGAAAAATAACCTTTCAGCTGTTTTTTTTTAAGGACCATTTCAGGGGTTTACTGTGATTAATTTCCTTATTAATCCTCATTATTTACATCCATGTAGGTAAATGAATAAGGTAATTTTTAATAAGTGAAATTAGTTCTGAATACAACATTAGTTCTTTACCTTTTTAACTCCTGGGTTCATACCACATTGCCTCTGATACAGAAAAAATACATAATGCATTCTTAAACGTTTATTACAGCAAATACACTTGCTTCTATTTACAGATGCACATTTAGCACAAAACCAAAAAAGAGCTCTGCAAAACTGTCAGCCTAATGCTCATATTCCATACCAGATATCAACAAAAAGGAAAATTACCTTTTCCTAACTTTGTAATACTGTAGCAGCTTATTCAAAAAAGGAATTTCATTATACTTCCATGTAAAGAAAAAGATTTCCCTCATTGTTGTTCTACAGATAAACTCCAACCTTTAGTATATGAAGCATCATGTACCATAAAGGGTCCAAAGGACGTTTCTTATATTCTTAAATTGTAATTTAAGCACATGCTTAGTTTATACCAGTTTTATATGTGGCATTAGCTCCATCAGCCTGTAATCCAACAATGACAAAGTTTTTTGATACAGCTTTACACCTAGTGCACTCTGACAAAAAAAAAAAAATCTCATATGATGTATTCCTTCAGTTAAGCAGCAAGAGTATTTTAACTGCCACTGCTATAAGGAATTTCTACTCAACTGAAACACCTCTTTTCAGAACAACTTATTCATCTTATGCATGATTTTTTTTGTTTGTTTCTTTTCATTGTATCTTGGAAGGTTGGTGTGTTTGGATTTTTTTTTTTTTAATCTACAGGTATCTCCTTGGTTGTTTGCAGCAATAATGTATCTCATCTGTGTAATTTTACAGAGCAAATTGTAAAGAGAGTTCTTCATTCTCCTGCCTACACATAAAGGCATCCTGAGAAGTATATTCATGAATGAACCAGCACTGGACGTAGGATCTGATTTTAGCATTCTCTTAGGCTTCAGAATAAGGATTGTGTGTGACAATACTTCTAGGCACAAAAATCCCTAACTTAAAAACTGTAGATTATGCCAGTATTAACATAATGCAGTCAATACAGACTAAGCACAATTCCTACTGACATGACTCTAAGGATTCTCCTTTTAGGGCAAATCTAAAGCAGCTGCTTACAGGTAATTTCACCCTCAGCTGCATCAAGTACTTTACATTGCCTTTACTCTGCCATCTCCAGGAACTAGCTAACTCAGAAAACCTATCCACTAGTTGGCAACCAGCAGCACAGAATGAAGCAGGGGTCTGAGCTGCCTAATTTGGCAATATTGCTGGCATCTGATATTCGTATTTACTGTGATAAGTCTGCAAACATGACAGGAACTCCCCAAACCAGGAGACAAACCCTCACGGAAAGCTGAACAGTTCACCATAATAAAAACAAAGACTTCTCTGACCTTACACGCTTTGGAGTCACAGCATTCACACACCACTCAGATTTCCCATTTGAAAAAAAACAGTTAGTAGCCAAATATAGCAGAACTCATGACATTTACTAGGCTTTGCTCACTTAAGGAGCGGTACCTTCCCCTGGCAGACAGGATCCCCCGGCAGCACTCCTGGCTGTTTGCAGTCATAGCCCAGCCCTATCCTCAATTCAGACAATCTTCTTTTCAAAAACCCACCTCAGGGAAGTATCAACAACACACACAGGCAGTTCCCTGTACATCTGCTGCTGTTATTTGCTGTGAAGAATTCTGTGTTTGAGTTAAAAGCGCATAGCACAGTGATTCACTAAAATAAGGAATCTGATTAGGCAATTGCCTAAACATAAACACATATCACGTTTCCCCTCCCCAACAATTTACTTAGTGAATAATCCAGCCTCAGTTATGAACATAATGTGCAAATATCCATGTCGAGAATTTATTCTTCTGTAAAGGAAGTGTCTCCTGAACAGATGGAAAGACTTACCTCTTTACCACGCACTAAAAGTAGAAGGGAAACAGATAACAGACACAACGAGAGCATTTCCATTTAGATAATTTCTCTTCCTAGATACAATTTATGATGTAAGAATTACAAAAGCTTGTCACTTTGCTGTATTTCCACACATTAGCCTTTATGAAAACAGGAAATGGACTCTGCATTCTCTATCCACTCTTTCTCCTCATATTTTGGCTTAAAACTGGAGACAAGAAATCCTGCACTACGGCAGAAACTGTTCTGCTGAATATTCATTTGCCTACTTAAGTGTTTCCAGAAAAGCTGACATCCTGTTAAGTAGAAATCTTTCCCAGACTTCCTTTTCAAGACTAAGACAAGTGAGGAACAAGATGCTCAGAGAAATTCAGGTTGTGTCTTCTGTCAGTGTACACAGAATTCAGGTTTCCATCTCAGGTTGGCCTCTGGGAAATTCATATTCCATCACAATTACAAGCTCCACCAGAGCTAGAAGACTTCTTCAACTTGGTATGAAAGGTGAGCTTGTGTTCTTTGGGGTTTTTTGTAGATTTTTCCTTGATTAAATGCTTAACACAATTTGATTTGTGGAAAAACTAAATATTCTGTCTTCCCCTACAAAATGTAACAGAGAATGAGATGCTTCTTAGTGCCCACGAGTGACCAAAGTCTAAGAACAGGAGCTCCAGTGGCACTGGCATTAGACCAGAAGGGCGGATCAGAGGCAGGTTCCCAAGATGCCTTGCCTCAACACTGGAGTGGCAGAAACAAATTCAAACCCTCAGAGCAGGGTACGAATCATATTCTGACTTCCTGCTGCTAAACAAAATGTTGGCAAGAATTTTGCTTTTAGTAAAGATAAACTTCAGCTGCTTAATACAAATGAAGCGATGGTACCGGGAGGCTCCCCGGTGAAGGCGGCTGCCTTTATGGAAGCTAAACTCTCACAGGATTATGTGTCACAAACTGTAGCTGCCTGTAAGGAGTGTTCCATGAAATTCCCCACCTTCACAGCACGGGACTTTAGCCAGATGCTCGCTCTGCTTATTCCGATGATGAAGTGGATATGAAAGGGCAAAATAACATCTTTGCCTAAAGATTCAAAACACCTGGGAGCATCTGATGTCTGAATAGAGGTAACAGTCAAACACGCTTGTGGGATGAGAAAAACCCTACATTTTTCTGTGATCCTGATTCCTGATGATTTTTCTAATAGCCTAAAAAGAAGTTGCTAAAAACATTTCATCAGAGATCTTCCCAAACTTCTGTGAAGTCTTTCTGTGTAAGGACAAGTGAACATTGAGATTATTTTTCCCTTTCCATTGCATCACCTGACCTTTTGGCCAAGTTAGGAAAATTGCTACTTTTCCAACCATACTCAGGAACATTAAAATATTGCTACACTGAGATACGCTGAAGTATAATTCCGAAGGGAAAATCTGCAAAGCTATTGCAGAGTCAAATATTCACTTCCTAGTGTTTAAAATACAGGAACAGTTTTGCCTGAACACCAAGCACTTGCATCTGTCATCTGTACTGCACTTTATGCAGAGAATTTCAGAGTTCTTCGAGGGAAGAAGAACTAAGCAAAGGGCAGAGCAAAAATATTCTCTGTCTACAGCTCCTACAGACACAAAAGGCTGAGAAAGACAGCTTGGCATACACAGTCTAAAAGTACAGCATTTTACCGTACATATACAAAAATAAAAATTTATTAATGTCATAATTCATGATTTCTGATGAACCTCAAATATTGCAAATCCTTTACAGACTACCAGGCCTACTTAAGTAATCATTAATTTACATAGTAAGAAACTCTAATACTTACATAGCTGTGACTCTTAAGGAAATCTGAAGGGTTGCTTGTGCAGACTTTATCCCCTTCCAAGCCAATTACTCTTTTACAGATATTTGATTTGGGGTCATTTGGGCTTTTCACAATTACAATATCTCCTCTGAGAGGAAAAAACAGAAACAAAAACAAACAGAAGAACTCTAATTACGAACTATTTGGCTGAGTACATGACCATCCACGCATCTACTCCAAAAATATTCACACATATTAAAGATAGTGGTGGAAATTCTTGTGTACAATTTTGGTTTCTTCAGTTTTACTCAGGTATAATTTCACAGAGTTTTAAAAGTGGAGTGAATTTTTGTTATTTAAATCATTTATGAAACATTTAAGACTACAACCTGAGGCCAGTAATACCCATAGTTGGTTTTCAAGACCAAACTGCTTAGAGAAGAAGTTACGTTCACTCAATAGAATCATTTATGGGAAGGAAAAAAAAGTTTTTTTCTATGTTTTGGACAAAGCTGTGAAAGTGACAATAGACTAAATCCAAACTGAATTCTGACAAGTTGTTCATTGGGCTGTATGTGCTGATAACTTTAACTTCCATCAGACATACTGAAAAATTACAATTCAGAAGCAGAAAAATACACAAAAAATAAAGGGCAGAGTGTGGTTATTGACAAGCCCTGACAAACAGAATGTCAGATCTGGTCTCAACAGGGGAGCGTACTTCCGAATGCAATAAAAGTGGCGGCTAAGGTTCTCCGAAAAGACAATATCAGAGTTGTGAATGGTTGGTTCCATTGAAGGTCCAGAACACTGCAAATTAAAAGTAAATGAGAAAAAATTACTATTTCAAATGACTTTTATCTAAAATAAACTTATATTCAAATGATATGCTGATAAATTAGAAAAGGTGTAATGTAGAGAACTAAAAGGGAGCTCCTCCAAGGAAACACATGATGCATTTAAAAGCTGAGGAGAGCCTCCAGAGCACCTCTAACTCCATTACAGCTCTGCATTTCCTTGGGATTGGTCCTGAACTGCACTAGGTGCTACAGGCCCTTATGGATTCATTTCAGCACCACATCTCAAAGAAATTTTTAGGAGCGGTGCTCAAAGCCCTGCCAGCTTACCCCTTTCTCTGTAACACAGAATCATCTGTCCTGGGTTGCAATGTAAGATGTGCCCAAAAGTGTGTGTTCTATTACCATCTTCAGGGGCTGTTGAAACCAGTTGGGGCAGTGTTATCTTTGTCTCCTCCCCCCGGGTTATCTCCTGTTAATGGGCCCATCAAGGCTGTGCTGCATGACTCA
>VYZQ01013879.1:12697-25185 GCA_013400655.1 Mystacornis crossleyi | reverse complement strand
TTTTGCTTTCAAACCAGTACATAGTCGCAGAAGCTGCAAGAGCAGCTCACAGCCAAACTCCCACCTGTCCAGCAGCAGTATCTGCTAGGTTAAGAACCTGGGGAGGAGGGGCAGGGAGCTTAAATCACCCAGAAATCTGAAACAAAAACATTTCCTATTGGTGACCCCAGTCTTCCTCAAAGAACGGACTCTCTGCAAAAGGCTTAATCAGACTTTCCCATTTACTTCAGTGATGCCTCAAGCAATAACATATCAGAAAACATGAATGCCTAAAGTACAGATAACTTTCATAAAAGCTGGACCTGCTTCCCATAAGTTGTGTTTAATAAAGAAAATTAAGAAATCTAAAATATTGGCATCATCACATAATACAATTTCAGTTCTATCTTCTTTTAAATGTCAGGAAAATGAAGAGTTACCACAACAATTCCTCCAAGGTACTCAAAGGCACAGTGTGCTATGCAGCCATATTGCACAGTGTACCCCAGAAATCGGAAGGTTTTTCCTAGGGCATTGCGAAGCATCCTACAGTGGTACGTTGTTCAGCTGGTTCTACAGCAAAAGAGAAGAGCATCATTCATTTGATAACAAACAATCTAATATTTACAAACCTATCTTTTGTGTGTAACAGATGGACAAGATTAAAAAAAACCAACAGTGTAATGAAACCAACAAATAATTAGATATACCTGAAAAGGTGGATATAGAAATATGGCATCAGTCTTTTTGTTCTCAGCTGCAGCACAGTGGCGTAACTTCTGCAGCACGTTAATCTATAAACATTTTCTGACCCCCTTCCCCAAATATTCAAGTCAACTCTCATTAGGAGATCCATTCCAGCAATGCTAATCTAAATAAAATATTTCCTTACCCCAATTTGATGGTTACATATATTTATTTTAAGGGAGAGGAAAACAGACATACTGAAGTAACTGAAGCGAGTTCTACATTCTGTAAGAAACCTGTTCCCCTTAAACTCAGTGGTCCCCTATAATGAACTAAAACCACTGCAAGATTTCCCTCTTCTATTAAGATGGCTCAATATAGTTTGCTAAGGAAATACAGTATGTTAAAAAGAAAAAAAAAGGAGAAAAATGCTGTGTAAAATACACCCATTTCAAAATGAAATAAAGACATCTCCTCCTATATTTCATGACATTTCCTTAATTAAAGACAGGACTTTAAAAGTGCATAGCTTTATTTTCACAACTCTCACTAGAATTTAATGGGAATTTTGCCTGAATACATTCAAAAGACACCCATGATTGGGAGCAAATATTCTCTACCAAGTTCATTTCCTTGTTCCAAGAAAGATGTACTTTTTTGTTTACATAAACTTCTCTGGACTAGAACAGCTTAAACCAAGCTGTGATTCATCATTCGTAAGATTATCCGACCATTTTCACAGTAATGACCCAAAATACAACTGAAAACAGAAAAGTTTGAATTGTATCCTTAGCAAAAGCAGCACCCAGCACACTGCAGGAACTGCTCCTCTGGAAGGGGAATGCACTTTCAGCAGAATTCATTCTGGAGAGGCAGAGAAGTGGTTGGCTCTTCTCAACCCAGTGCACTATGAAAAGCACCAACCAATGCCTTACTCTTAGGGCCAGACACACTGTGAGCCCAGAAATGTGGTACAGGTGACAAAAGTTGGGGGGATGGCAGACGAATTTTAGTTGCACAAGTAGTGTGAATGCGTGACCACAACTGTGTTTTGACAGAAGTCCATCATCAACACTTCTTAACAGCACCTGCTAGAAAGGCAGCCTCCCACTGCTTCTCAGTTCAGGTAGACAGAAAAATACTGCATAAGCATCTTCTAGTTTTGCTCCACGCTATTCAGAACCCTTATATTAAGACAGCAGAGAATTTAGGCACCCGTGAGTATTGCACGTAAAAAGGAACTGTATAAACAATGTGTTACAATGCCCAGATCGAACTGGGACGACTAAACAGTAACATCAAGAGAATATGGAAATCTCTCATGCCAACAGCTGTCAGGTTGTAACTAAAATATTTTTATTATGAAACTACAAACAACTGCCATACATCTCAGAAAATAAGTTTCAAAGTGATTGCAAGCGATTTCCTTTCAGATTTTGGATGACACAAACTTAGCGATAGTTACCCTGAACGTTTCCCTGTGATGTTTGCGAGTAGATCTGTGAGCTATTCAAGGAAACCCAGGACTCAGAGTGAGCTTTGCCTGCTGCTAGAGCTGTCATGGTAAAACACTAACCACAAGGACAGAGTATGAGTGAAGAGCTCTCAAATTTTGCTCCCAGTTCTCTTAAAATAAATTCTTAACTCCCAAGACATGGATTTCACCAACCCCCATTTATAAATGTACTACAAAGGATTTTTTTTTAATGCTCAGGCTTATCAGATTTTATGATAATGATGAAAAAATTCTTAGCTTTATATAAAAGCTTTTGACTATTTCTCAAGAAAGTTAACTTCAAATGAAGGCAAATATATACCTGGATTACACAGTCTGACCCTGACAAAGTACCTCCTGAGGATAGCAGGGTGTTTTAAATGTTAAGGTTCATCTTCAGACATCTAATATTCGTTCCACAGAATGACTACAATCCCCAAAGTTTCCGTGTAGTTGTAAGTAACAACTTTCAGTTAATAAGTGGTCGTAGTAAGAATAAGACCGGTAAAAAAGAACAAACTAGGTTTCAAAAAAAACCCTACATAGAAATAATTAACTTGAGCATCATTAAAATATAATTGTTTCCTCTGAGAAGTTCGTATCAGTACATTTTTAAAACAATGCCATTTTGTTGCTCACAAGAAAGTAAACAGCTGAACAGTTTTCCACATCACACAATTTTAATACAAAATACCATCAGCAGGCAACTCCACCAGATTGAACATAAGACCATTAAGCACAATAAAACAAATTATTTAAGTCACAGGCCCCTTGAAAATTTAATGGCTCTATCCTATAAACATCCTTATTGCAGAACTAGTGCCCTAAAACCTGTTGTAATTACTTCCAGGTACTACCTACTATCATATAGCAGGTAGCTGAAAAATTTATACTGAAACAGACATTGGTTAAAAAAGGTCACACATCCACATTTCTCACAGAGAACACAATTTGGTTATTTTACCAGAACTGTACAGTTTATCCCCCACAGCAAATAAAATGCAAAATGTAATTACTATTATCTTCTGTTCCCTTTTCCTTCCATAGCCTATGCTTTCATCACTTGGTTTTTTGTTTGTTTGTTTATCAAATTAATCACAGCTAGCAGGGTAGAAATCACTTTGAGCCTCATGAATGACATCCAAGAGATGGGAAAGGATTAGTTCTCAGTTGCTGCCAGTTATAGCGCCAGGTGGCTTTTTCTGCAGTGAAGGTGTTACCGATAATCCCATTACATTGGTACTAAATCTTGCAGACATCAAAATTATCACCAAGGTTCCTTTTCATCCCATCCTTTCCAAATGACTGGAAGTCGCTTCACCTGAAAGAAGTCAAATCCACATGCAGCTGCTGTTTTAGCAGCCAGCGGACTTCCTGAGAATGCCAATTGTGATCCAATTTCGCTGTGCTGGTGGCCCCCTATTCCCTGTCCAATAATACATCTGTTAAAAAATCCTACAGCTACAAATCAAGTTTAATCCTACCAGGGACCTCATGTTGGTCTTGTCTTCCAAAAAGGCAGCAGGTTTTGCCGTCTATCTCTGCTAGTGTCTGGGGAATACTCTTTAAATCCCAGCTCTACTTAGAAGAATAAGCTAAGGATCACAAAACATGACCTCAAAAACCCTGATATGACTATATTCTGACCCAGAGGCATTCATTCTAGGTGAAGATTAGAACTTTGCATAATAAGATTACACAGCAAGTGAATGATATCAAGGGACTATCCATATGCAGCCGCCTGGTTTTCTATAGACAGCCTGTGCTCTGCAATATGCAGTGCAGACGAAACAGAGCTTGGGCTTTCTAGCTGAAATAAAATAGATTCACATAAATTAGTTGGCCATTTCCAGATTCCTAAATCCCCTATTACATCTTTTATTGACAGCTCCTGTGAGGATAGCACAAATGGTATTCCCTTTGTACTCTGCTTCTGTAACACTCGCACTCTGAGGGAAATGTACATAGGTTGTCTAGAAATTAACATCTTGTTTGCTGTAACCTTGGATTACTATTAACTGTGTACATAATAAAATTAGGAAATCAATGGGCAGATTTATCATTTCCAGAAAACCAATGGCATTGTGTAAGACAGTTTAACATACGCTGCTGAATTTTTAAATACAGGAAAATTGAAGTTGCAGCCACTGAAAGTGTGACTAAACAAATTGCTGGACTTGACACTAAATAGATTTTTCACTTTCATAAAAATTTTCTGGTCACATTTGCTTTAGATAATGTTTCCCAATTCTGGAATTTCACTGAATATGTAGTGAGAGATTATCATCTTTTCCTTCCATAAAAATTCTTCTCCTAACATCCTCCACTTCTAACCAGACATCTTTCTCTACATGTAACTTGCACCATCTCTTTCCCACAGAGTTACTCTGAGATTACTTTAAAAAAAAAATCCAAAAACCCAAACCAAAGAAAAAACTGCACATTTAAATATTTATGTTTGAGCTGTTACTTATATTAAACTATTATTTTAAAACTTCTGCATGAAATTGATATTACATGCGCTAGAAGAGTGAAGGGTGAATAGCTTGTTTATTGGGATTCTTCCCATATTGAATACACAATATACAAAATGCTTTAAATATCCTAATTACAATCTGAGGATTCTGAACAGCTAAAGCAAAACAAAGAACAATTTTCAAAAGGTCCCTCTCTGCTGGGGATCAGACAGAACTTGCTTTTTATTTCCAGCTGTTGCTTTACTCTAGAAGAAACACTGGACTTGGTCTGGCAAATGTGAACAAGCTTGGTGATATTCTGGAAGAGATGACTTTTTTACACGTTATCTTTACTAGGACTGCCAGCGTGTCTCCAACAAGAGCTCCTTCATCTACTGATCGCAAGCTGACAAGGAGTTTAATCCTGTAAACGTAACACATATAACGCAATTGGCTGGCGTTAAATAACCTGAGACTACCATCGTAAGAATAAGCAATTTTTCCACACAGATTTCAGGTAGTTCTATTTACCTTTGGGAAGCAGCTCCTAACAGTTCCACAACCCTGTATAAAATGCTGTTTTAATGGCCAAATGCATTCCAAAGCTTCTCCTCTGCAGCTCCATACACTCCTCTTTGCTGAAGAGTGAAATCCAGATAGCTGAGCAAAGGCATGGTCATACACGGCCAGTCTAAGCCTCTGAGGGATGCCAAAATATTCACTTTACAGTCTTCTGCAACAAGGTCAAAGTCAGGACAAACACCAAAGATCTGGCAGACACCACAATCACCTTTCTGGTAACTGAGAAAAATGTACTATGCCTATGTCACAAGGATAAAATAACTACATGTGTTTATCTTAAATTTCAATATATTCACTTTCTTGTGACACAGACATATAAACACTGAAAATTTATTTCAGTTTAGTAAGACAAAGAGTTATAAGCCTAATTTTCACATTAGGCACTAAAAATTGACAACCCTACAGAATCTGAAGTTGCCCATGGCTCACATGTCCCCTGCACTTCCCAGCTGACACATCTTCTAGAAACATGATTTTGGGAATACTACTCAAAGCAGTGAATAGAAGAGGGGTAAATAACTCCCCTATGCACTGAGAACTAAAAAGGCTGTTTACTTAAAATATTTTGTCATTACAAAGAGGACAGTTTGCTGATAAAAACCAGCAAACGCAACAAAAACACCACAAACAAAAACCCCAAACCCCTCCACATTTCAGTACACCATCAGCAAGACTATTTAGAAAAAATACACTTGTCTCCATCTTTCGCCAGTGTTGGTCTCAGAGAGAATGCCATCATTGAAGAGTAGTCCACAGTGGTTTAGGAACACAGAAGTCACACAGTCTGAGATCTTTAAACAAATAGTAAATCAAACCTGACAGACAATTAAACCATAAACAAACCATTAAACATCTGAAAAATACAAAAGCAAAGAACAAGACCAGTTTCAGCACTGTCAGAAAACAGTAATGAAGAATCCTTTTGTATGTTCATCAACACTCCCCAGTTACGAGCATCAGCCTCTAATGAAATAGCTTCTGCACACCCTGCATTAAAAATGTGTTAAAAAACAGGAGAAAGGCAACACAGTCACACAAGAGAGTGCTCAGTACTTACATTTTCCAGTTCGAACAGAAGAAAAATGCAAACCAAGTGCAATGCAAAAATGCAAACTTTTACTATTCTGCAAAAATGTTGACCACTTTCCCAAACTGCTTTTTAGTTACAAAGTCCTAAATACACACATGTACATGGATTCAAGGACTTTTTTCAGAGCAAAATGGTACTTCATGGGAGTTCATGCAGTAAAAACAAACCGTAATCAGTATTTTTTCTCATTGCTCAATAAAATTTTATTAGTTATTTCTGAGCTGTTTTATGTGTAAAACACAAGTTCTGTAAGGTCTACTCCACTTAGAGATACAAGTATAAAAAAGTTCCAAACATCAATAGATGAGTGCAATGATATTCAGTCTAAGTTAATCCCCAGACATCCAAATCCATGAATAAAAATTCATCAGTTTTAAATACACTGAGCCTATTAAGCAAGAACAAAAGCATATGCACAAAAGAGCTTTTAATATATTTCAAAGCCCACAAGAGCCATGGTCTCATTAAAATTATAAATTACACAAACATGGAATAAAGATTCAAACTGCAGTGCAGCTAAGCAGATTACAGCAAACCCCGCGTTCCATATGATAACACACCATGGCCCTCCCAGATGGGGGCTTGGAACAAAAAGGCCATCACTGCAGCTAGGGAAAACCTCCTTGTGATCTCTGGTTTCTGTTCAGCAGATGACAGCCAAATAATATGTTGATTATTCTGTTTGTGCTGCTAAGCTTGTAAGATGGAATAAAAGCGATATGATCTATTGTGAACTCCATGCTAATGTGTTGCTCCACTCATAAATAATATACTGAATTTATTCTGAAACTATCTTTTTATCTGAGTTCCAGGTTTTAAATGCATGAACTAAAATAGAAAGCCAGCATAAGCTATTATTTAATTTGATGGTTTAAAGTAAAAGATACAGCTGACACAATATAAATGTGAAAACTGACTACTTAGTGAATCAAATAAGTACAGGTGCCTTCCTCCAATTTAGCAAATGATTCTCTGCTGAGGTGCAAGACATGAGCACGCCCCAGCCCCACAACCTGCACTCTCCCTGATACCAAACACATCACCAAGCAGGGCCGGTATGGCTTATGTTACCCCCGACATCCACCCCAAACATGAGTTTCAAATGAGGACACAAGTACTTGTAAAACAGAAAAACAGTACAGAAACAATCACTGTATAACTTCACTAATATTATGTCTCCCTGCATTGCCCTCTTAAAAACTATTTAGCTTTTTAATAAGTGATCAGATTTTATTTCATCTAAATTTACTCATTTGGTTTGCTCCAAAAGTACAGAATATGGCTTGCCCTTTCTTCCATAATACATTGCTTTTCTAAAAGGAAAATCAGTGACTGGTCATACAGCTCCTTTCACAGATATTTTGTGCGTGCTAAGAAGATTGATGATATTCCTACAATTTAATGTTTGTGAAATTCAGCTCTTTTGTGCCAGAAATGTTAAAAATTCTATTAAAAAAATCACTGTGGCTTGGCAACAGCATGAGAACACCAAGACCAAACACTGCTTAACACTTCTTGGACCAATTGAAGCACAACTGAGAAAAGGCGGAAGCATTTTCTCCAAGCACCAACAATCTGCAACAGTTTTCTTAGAAATATAAAAGATGGGTGCAAAAGAAAAAAAAGCTCCATTACCTTTATTCCTTTGCTAGGGACACAGTTACAGCTAAATCACAGAAATATTGAAAACATGGCTACTGAAGAGACATACGTATTCTAATAAGCCTTAGGGCTAAAACTTCAAATTAATTACTCCCTCACTGCAGTGAAATAACACACATCTATTCTTTTCATACAAAACCAAGATAGGACTTTGAAACAATTAGTGAAGCTCACATTTCCAGCAGCAACCACAACCTCAGGTGTGTCCCATTTGCAATACACTAAGTTATTCTGCAGTTACCAGTTACAGCATTGTTATTTCTAGTACCTTGGTAACAGTTTGGTTTCCCTCAATCTGTTTCAGTTTCTACAGTTTTAAATGTTAATTTATTTTTATTTCTCTTACATATATTATCTCACATAAAATGCAGTATAGTACCTGGGGGCAGGGGGAAAAATGGCAGCCCTGCTCCCAGATACACACCCCTAAAATGGGATTCCCACAAATACAGCACTTCTGGCATGGAATTGGCAGGCTCAGTGTAGGAGATGGAAGAAGCTGAATCCACTGAGATAAAGAATAATGATAGTTTGCTAAAATACAGCCTGGCTACAAAAAAAAAAGCCAGATATTCAGTGCTTTCTGATGGTTTTTTCCACCAAAACATTATTCCAAATTTGAAACAATTTAAGTTTCCCTAAGTAGCCAGTTGTGAATCTGGCTTTACAATGGGTTTTACTAGGTTGCTTGCTTGTCTTTTATCCAACTTTATAACTCACCTGAAAAACCTAAATTTTAATTCCTCACTACTTAAAGGTCAAAATGACTGTTTTCTTCATCTCCCTCTCAGTGACCTAATTAGTTTACCGTTCTGGTCATGTTATTTGAAGAGCAAGCAAGGCATCCCTCTCTGTGCTCAGCCCAGGTACAGTTACACATCTCTACCGAATTATTTACTGCAGCACACCCTGGTTCATGCCCCACCCTGTGGACAGCCAGAGTGCTGTGAAAGCAGAGGAAAGTCTACTGAATCCATGTGAAAAATGGATGGATGGATGGCTCTGCAGGATCTTGTCCTCTGTGAAACCTGAGGGTTCTGCTCTTTTTGTGAAGCCTCTGACCAAGACCACGACTTGGGAAAGACAGAGCCAGCATCCTCCTGACCTGGGTCAGGAATTGCATCCCTACTCCCAGTGCCACCCAGCTCCTTCGAACACAGCCACACTCAGGCCAGCTCAACCACTGCTCCCTGTCAGACTAAACACTGAGTGCTCCATAAATCCAAGACAGGCAAGGGAAGGGGAAAAAACTGCTTGTTAGAAGTTATCTGAAGTTACTTCCACATTGGTGATAGCTGAAAAATCAAGCTAGCATTCCTGTCTGGAGTATCTATGGAAGACAATAACCAGAAAACATCAGTGGCCAGTACACTAGAAACCTGAGGTTCCATGTTTGTGGATCTCACCAGGAAGTATGATAAATACAAGGAAAACAATCTCTATTAAATACAGCACTAATCTGTATGGTGCTTATTAAGACACTAAATTAAACTCACAATTAATTTTCAAGATTATTGTTCTGCAGGTTTCAGTAATATTATATTGTGCAATTCTGAAATATTAAATAACTTTAAAAATAATTTCTTGTCTCCAGCATATACTACTTTAACTCATGTCTCCTAATTTACTTCTATTTTAAAAGAGCTGTTTAAATTTGACACAGGTTTAAATTTTTTTCCTGTTGCTCAGGATACCCACAAGGATGCATTTAAGTAACATCTAGAGGCTTTCTGAATAAGATTGTACCATGTTTTATATAATATCATACAACTGGCAAGTCCTAAACACTCCAACTAATTCTTTCGTTTGCCACAGAGTGACTGGATAAGTAGTCCTTAAGATTTTTCACACTGCAAAAACAGGTCTTTTGGTGTCAGAGCTGCCAGGATTAAACATTCTTTCCAGTTGTTGGCTCATGGCCTGAAGATCCTGCACTTTCAAACTTATCCCATTCTCGCTAGTTCAAAGATCAGGAAAATGAAGCCATCTTCTTTGCAGCCATAATCCACGACCCATGCTGTTAGATACTTAAGAACATCTCAAAAGCAAACTACCTTGTTTCAGCTCGCAGCAGGAGCTCAGCAGGGCACCGGGTCACATGACTGCAAACCCGGCCTAGTCAGGTGACTCAGCAGTTAATCTGATTTGGTGACTATAAAACTTTAATCAGTACAGTCTAATACCAGCACATTCCACAACTGATGAGAGAAGCAGCCTGGCGATGTAACAGCAAACACTAATAAGATTATGAATTAAAACTGCCACTAGGATGTGGTTTTATAGTTCTCTATCCCACACATGAATCCGACAGAAAAATATCACAGAAAACTGGTCGGGCAGACACATGGGTTTGAAATGAAATGGACTGGTGTTTTCTTACAAAACGAACAGCATTTTGTTCATTGTCACAGAAGGACAAGAGTACACATGAATCTTATAAGGCACAATTAAAACCTAGCAAAACCATTAATTTGAAACCAGAGACAACAGAACACATCCATCAATAACACCATGTTGTTGAGAAACACTGCCCACACAATGCTGCTGGTCTTAGCTGGAGGCCCCACGAGCCTACACAGGCAACCCACGGGGTGAAGAGAGGCCATGACAGCTGTGCTCCTCTTATCAGCCACCAAGATCCAAAGCACACTTCAAGGGCTGCTACTGTGGGGACACCGGGATTTTCCCCAAATCTGTGGGGTACAGCTTTTGAAGAGAAATGTCAAATGTACTTGCATACTTCCAAGCATAACTTTTTCCCAGATGTTCCGATTGCTCTCTCACTCCCCACTGTATTCCCTCCATCTTTTCTTCCTTAGGGAATTTTCACCCCAAATCCTCTTAATCCATCTTAGAATCTTCATTTTGCATAGACAAGTAGCTGAATTGGACCAGAAAGTTTACAAGAGGAAAACAGAGAGCTTGATTTCCCCACAGCACAGTAAGGATTTGCAGTTAAAACTGACGTCACCATTTGAGCAGGTCTACATGACAGCGTGAGAGCCGCGAGGAAGGAAAGTTGATTACTCTACTACAGTTTGAGACATCCCAACATGGACACAAACGTTTAAACCTCTCCATTCTCCAATGAGCTGAGTATGAACCCTGTCCATTGCCACAGCTCTGCTGACAAGAAATAACTTCCTAAGACACTTCCTGATCACTTGAAATCATTCCCATGTTCCTTAGTTTCTCTCCATTTCCACTCCACCCCTAGACCAGGAATAGCAGGACTTATCTACCTCGTAATGTGCACTTGATGATGAGGGTTTTTTTCAGGTAATATCCAGAACTACAATTCCTGTGGTCTGGCTTTCTGCCAGACAGCAGATCCTAGTGGGATCTTCTACAACGACTGAAAATTCACCTTTTCAAAACTGGACATGTGAATATAAGCAAACCTTCAGTATCATTAAAAAAGAGTGAAAAAGCTATTATTATTCCTGAAAATGAAACAATATTGATTTAAAAATAATTAACTAAAAATAAATATGAAATTAAACTTCCATTAAATTAGTTCCTTCTCTATTTGTCTGACATGAAATCCAGGTAAAGTCAGATGTTGTAAGCAGTATTTTCATAAGCACATATTCAGTTGAAAAGCTTTATTGAATTAAAATGTTAAAATTTGAAAAAAAACCCAGCCACTGAAAAACAGATTATTTCCATGCACTTTCTAAATCAGTAGGACTTCTAATCAGCAGTAACTGCACCATCATGTTAATATGTGACAGAGGAAAAATGAACATCACAAGCAGAACTACTGCCATATTTTAAAAGTTCGGTTCTCGCACTGAAAAAAATTGTATCGACTTCTCCATTATTTTTGTTATATATGAAACAGTCTCTCTTGTTGTAAGTTACATTGCAAGACACGGTTTCTCTATATTTGGAAGGATGTCTACAAAAAAGTTTGTAACAGAAGTATCACTTTATTTAAAAATACATGAAATTCTGAAACAGCTACAAAGCTCACAGCTAGCAAGAGCTGGAAGGTTCGGCTGCCCCTCCCCACTGTGTCTTGATGAGGGTTTCCATACAGCATGTAGTGGTTTGATTGCTCGGCAGCATGACACAAAATAAAACTACTACGAAAGTCGATAGACAGTTCCAAGTCAGGTTAGTGAGCTCACTCAGCTCAAGCAGGGAACTGATAAGCACCAGAGTGTGCTGGACTGCAAACAGGAGGAGAAGGAAGTGAGACTTCCTCTTCTGCAACCCTGACCCACTGGATCAGCTCCTGAGCCACTGAGATTTCCAGCAAACATGCACTTTATCCAAGAAATACTAAAACTGGTAGGGGCATGGCACAAACATTCCCATTTGCAAATACTTTCATTATGTGGGCTCCAATAGAAAAGAGGGGGGGAAATAAAAAAAAAGAGAAAGAATTATTTAGCCTCTAGTTTTAACTGCCCTGTAGGAAAATGAGGTAAAAAAAAGTATAAAAAAGAACTTACATGCCAGGCAAGTTGTAATAGGAAGTGAAAGAACAAAAGAGAGGGCTCAGCCCTGGATGTATGCTTACACCTATCCC
>VYZQ01013872.1:96647-129805 GCA_013400655.1 Mystacornis crossleyi | reverse complement strand
AAAATCAGCATTCAGCATCAGTCTTAATTCACTGTGCCAATAAAAGTCTGTCAACACTGCAGACTGTAAATGAACATAGACCCACAAGAGCTGTTTTTTAAAAGCAACTTAGGATACCACAAACACTAATTTAACCTGTTCCTCAAGTAAAACATTGGCCTGCTGAGTGCTTGTACTTTGAGCCTGCAGGCAAGTCAGAAAGTCAATTCTGTGACAAATGCCTTCCTATTCTCTTTTTCCTTTCTGGCTGTTTCCAACATTTTGAAGCAGTATTGTTTGATTACAGGCTGCTTCCTGAAGCTGCTTCCTTCAACTGCCTGCTGAACCCAGTTGGAATCCTTCTACTGATTTTAACTGGAGTGGGATCAGGCCCCAAATAAGTAGTGGAGGAATCCCTTGACTTACAAACTGAACAGCTGTCTCTGGCTTTCCGAAAGAAAAGTTATTCCTGCAGCTGTTTTCCCCTAAGTGCCATATCGCTCCGAACTGTTACAGGACTGCAGGGAGGGGGAGAAGGTGGAATCTTAACAAGCCATTAAAAAGGAGTACGGGCCATTGCGCAGCAGCTCTTTCAGTTCGACTCAGGCAGGGTCACTGCTGCCAGGCTCAGACAGCCCTAAGGGCACGGGAAAAGTCGTCTTCTTGTTTTCACATCTCATTCACGCAGTGGATAACGAGGGGGAGGGAGGAATCAGATTTTGGGTTAATTAGCCCCATGAACAGACAGCTGCATTGTCATTAAAAGTTCAGCAAGTCACCAGGGTCATCACCGAACCGCAAGATGTACACACACACGCACACGAGGCACACGTCTAAGCCTGGGCTTTGGCGGCCTTGCTCCGGCTCTGATTTTCCCCTACCCCAAGCATCCACTTTGAGTCAAGAACACGGAACTGCTGTAGCTCTGAGGAGAAGGCAGAAGCATAAAGGTACTCCCTCTGAATAGCAGTTGTTCATTCCCTTGGAACTGCCTAATTTCACACCTAATATACCAGCTAAGAATAGTTACACAGTTTTTTTCCCCTGAGAAAAATCAGAGGTGTGGCTTACCAACGCATAGTTTCATGTTCACTTCTAATATTCTGCGGGATAAGCAGAACCCCAGTTAACAAAACCATGCTGTTGGTGCACACGGTTTCCTTCCACAGCTTCCTTCCACAAGCAAGGAAGCTGGGGAAGTGCAAGTGCACATTAGCAAATTCAGAAATGAGCATGTATGAATAATAATAACAAGATAAAACCTCTAAAATGTCAAGGACTGCTATTAATAAGATTTGGAACTGTGTTAGCCTCAGAGAGTCACAAGTTGGCTTAAAAACAAAAACAACAAATTATCCAACTATGCAAAACAGCCACAGATTACATTCTCATTGCCTCAGATTGCAGTAACATTTTCTGTTAAGGGATTTTAAGGAAAACACAACAAGACAATTAAGGATTCCCCTGCCACCTTCCAAACAGGGCAGAGAAGAAATATAATCTTGAATAGCTGAAACATTACTGCTGCTGCAAAAAGCAGACTAGTATTGCCTGGTTCTGTCAGCTTTAGCTTTGCTGCCTATATATTCTAAAACCAAAATGGATCTGAAACCACCATCATTATGGTGAAATCTCACCAAAATGTAGTTTTGTCTTTCTGGGTAAAACCATTACAGATCCTGCTTGCTCTTGCTATTACACTGGCAGGCAAACATGTAGCTAGTTCGCGAGTGTATAGTTCCATTCAGTGCCTGGTCTTTGGCAAGGGAATTACCCTGGGAATACAGAAACAAGATTTATTTTATTTAACACCTGTTGATCCTGATGTACAATGATTGTCCACATTACTCAATTTCAGTATGTTTATGACAATACAGCATGTTGCAGCAACTCTCGCAGAGATGTTCACGTAAGGAAAAAAAGTAGAATAAAGACATACAGTCCAAAATTCAGTGAGGAATTTACATACATCAACATTTTGGTTCTAATTGCCCAAGTTAAGATGGGTACTGCAAACTCTGGTGGTTTTCATCAGAGACGGGAACCAAGTGGGTTAAGCAACCCCTCTTAGAAAAACTCCTCTGAATTCTTTCCCTCTCATTCAGGACCTGGATACTTTTTTGAACCAAAACTGCTCTTCCCATATTTTTCAACATTGCAACCTAGTGATGCTTCCTCAAAGCACCACCACAGTATTTCAATAACAACTTTGGTCGATCTTTCCTTGTTGGTCCACATATATATTGAGGAGTATGTGCTGGAAGGAACCCGGCCATGTGCTGACCTTATGAAGGTTTGATGAACAAACATAGAACCTGCACAAAAACGTGAACCCCCGGGTGTGCCAAGACAATTAACACCCTAGAATCCTGTTCTGTCCTCTCTCCTTCTTTCTGTCAAAACAGCAGTCAGGATGTGAGCAGGCAATGTCAAATTCAGAAGAGAAGAGCTTTGAACAGCACAAAGGACAAAGTTTACGTCAATAGCCCAAGCTGCCATGCTGCATAAAGGACAAACAGGAAAGCACTTTCTGCGAGGGGAGGGAAAGAAAGACCCGGTGCTTTCCTTTACCCAGCTCTTCCAACAGCCATTAGTACTAGAGGAAATCGGTGTGAGAGAAGGGCGTGCAGAAACAAACACGAGATCTTGCACTGACAGGAAGGAACCTATTGGCTTGAAAACTTTCCGGTACTAGTGAAAGCTTTGTTTCCCATACAGCCAAATACATCAGACAGGTGTGGTCTGGCTCTCTCAATCTACACCATTTCTTCAATCTATTTAAACATGCCATTGGAATAAAGGCTGGCAAGGACACACTTCCCACCCTGTTGGCCTCCCAGTCAAACAGAAAAAGAGGAAACCAGAACATACTGGCAAAATCAAGAGATAGCTATAATTTAGAATGCATGTGGGAAGTAGATTAGACACTCATCCTGACAAAGAAAAATAGACTCCAGAGTTGAAGCATGCCTCTAAAGAGTTTTGGAAGGAACTTAAAACTCCATGGATTAAATCAACGTCTGATAACGAGGAATTAAGATGACAGCCTGAGAAGGGAGCTTTAGGAGAGTCAGGGTATCCCACACCAGGCTTCTGGGAAGCATATTTTATCAGTATCAGGACTTCAGCCTCGTTGGATGATGCAAATGACTCACTATCGTAGGTTCTGCTGCAGTGTGTTTGTTCCAAAGTAAAGGTGCTGAAGGCAAAATACTGGTAAGGGTCGCTGGCTATTTGCCACCTGATCTAGTTGAGCTTCTCTCTGAATGCCTTAAAAGCTTCCTGTGATAATTTGGGATCTCTTAAAGTACACCTAGAAGTTCTATCTGATAGTATAAAATCTTCTATTTCTGTGCTTCTCTGTAAAGCTGCAAACTGTTACACAGTGGGGGAAAGCAGGACAGCTGCTTAATTCTATTGAAAATATACTGTCTGTAGAGATGATAGAAAGAGACTTATTGAAGTCTCTTTTTTTATCTTGATCCTCTAAGGAAATAACCAACTAAATCCTTAATCCCCAGCCCCTCGGGGAACGAAAAAAAGGAAAAAATAAAAAAGGGACAGGTGCTGCTCTTCATATTTAAAAAAGTTAAACAAAGGGCTTAAGAACTCATCCTGCCCTCACCCCAGCACAATCCTTTGCAATACTGAAGTTCTTGCACAGGAACTGCAGCTCATCTTCCCACGCTTCTCTGGGTTTGTGATTTTTGCCCTGCAGGATGCTAAGGGAGGGCTGGGTACTTTGTGGCTGTTGAAGTACTGTACATGATGGCTATTTAAGTGCCCCAGGGATCACTTTGCTCTTTTATTTCCTCTGGGACTGATCCACCTCACCAAAGCATTTCAGATATTCAGTATTGCAAGTGCTATACTTTTGCATGCAGTGTGGTCTCTCAACTAGGTCCATCTTTTCCCCACCCTACATTCTCCCAAATACCAGGATTCTTTCAGCTGTCAGCTCTGCACCATATGTAGCACATTATTTACTGGAAGAAATAATTACCTTAGAAACAGACCCATGGATCCTAATCCAGAGGTGAGTATGATAAACAAGGAGGATGTTTCACTCTTCAAGAAATTTAAAGCAGGAGACCCAGCAACCTCACACTTCACGAGATAAAGCAGAGGACCCAGCAGTCACTCACACCACAAGAGCTGGTCTAAAAGCTCTTTCATACTGTCACCTCAGATCCCTTTTATCTGCAATGTGCATTTCTCTGGATCTGTGAAAGGCAGGCAGGATATTTATAGCAGCATTAGAGAAGGCAGGAAGTAAGGAACTGGGGTGGGTGCTTGGAAAGTGTATAAAGGGCTTGGAGCACAGGGGTCAGCCTGGAACTCATCCCCCAAAAGAACAGAGAGCTGAAGGAGAAGTGTCTAGGGAATAGCTGGTTTTCTACAGATGTCCCCTGGCTCACTCCTCCTGTACCTGTTACCTTTCCACCACCAGCCATTTCCTGTCTTTCAAAGTTAAGACAAAGTTTTCCATTCTGTGGTTTTCCTGTCTTGGTACAAGCAAGAATGTTTTTCCCTTACATTTTAACTGTTTGGGAACCAACAACAAAACCTGCTCACTGGAGGGAGAGCTTCCTATTTACAGCTGATCCATGAAATTTGAGAGGGCTGATTAAACATCAGAGGAGCAAGATCTTTGCTTGTTCGTGTATTCACTGAGCATGAGAGATTGAATTTGTTGTCTGAACAAATGCTCCAGTGCTCCTCTATAGAAAATTAACAGACTAACATAATGCCAGTGGGCCTCCCTGCTGACTTCACCGCAGTAACACCCAATACTGAGGGAAACACGGAGAAAAGGAAACAGATGTTGAAGTCTCCATACTGTAATTACAATGCAGCATGAAGGAGTTAAAATTCAAGTCCTTCATTCTAGGCCAGCAGGAGCTTGGGTCACTTTGAATATAGCCCTGTGAAATAGAAGTACTCCTGTTTCCTATGTGCTGTTGTGTGACTTTTTTTTTTTTTAAATGAATCAGTAGGGAGCAAGAACTAATAATGTGTTACCTTCATGCTGTTGCACCTGGTGTAGCCATTGCTACCTGCTCAGGTTTTGTGCAAATTTGGTGCAATTTATAGCTGCTTTGCCAAAGTACCAGTAATCATGCAGGCCAGCAGAAAGCTGGGTCTTTTTATGCCAAAACTGAGGAATTAAGAAAGGAAAAAATCTATGAGGTCTCTTTTTCTTTCTTCGGCCCTTTACCATACCTTTTTTTACCTCCCCAATAAACTGGTTCTAAACTCTTATGAACCAGCAGGATTGCATAGCTCTGACACTTTAGAAACAGAGCGGTAGCTAAGGAAGATTGCGTATTTTTTTATTAGTGTGTATTTTTGCCCAGGATCAGTAACAATGTGGTGAACGATGATGGCTCTGCCATTTGCACACCCTCCTTTGATCTCCTGGACAGGTTACTACATCAGGTATCTCAAAAGTACCTTTAGGCAGCGTGTTACATATGACAGCATGTTATATACAGCTTCATTTCGTTTGCTTCTCCTGCTGCTCAACGTGAATCATTTTCCAGCTAAGCAGTATTTTCCTTGTAACTCACCTGGCAAAAATCAAAGACCAAGCCCTGCACACACACCCATACAACCTGCATTTCTTGAAGGGCTCTTTGAAGGAACTTTGCATTCATCTGAATGGAGGAAGGCAACAGCTTGGCCAGAGTCCAGATAAAGGGTATGTGCTCTGTCCACGGCCAGTCCACACAGCCAGGTTTTTCAAAGCCCAAGCCTTGACTGCCAGTCAGAAATAAACATGTTACAGGCTGTTAGGGATCAATCAGTAGAACATCAGATTGTTTTATGGGGGTTCTCCTACTTAAGTGTTGCCTGAAGCCCAAGTACACGCTCACTCTCCTGTATCGATAAGATCCACCTGAGGCATGTCCCACAAAGTTCCCATAGCTCCAGATGGGGTGGCCTGCCACATGTCACAGCTAGTGGCTCCTCCTAGCTTGACCAGCCTGTACTAGTTCTTTACTGGGGCTTCCACACTGCATCTCTACCTTCTCCAGGAATCCTTCTCTCCTTATACTCTGAGATAGTCTCCGCAGGGCCTTTGCCACTCCTGCAGCTCCTAAATACCTTCTCCTGTTACAGCTTTTCCATTGAGCCTATTGCTGTGGCCATACTTTTCCCCAACCTGTAATAAAGACAGAAGTTTTCAAAGCTGAGCCTGCTGACACAGACCTCTAGCTCCCCACTGGCACAGCCCAACACCATATCCCTAAGTTGGCAATGGCCTCCCCACTCCCCAAGCACTGGTCTCTGCTGGTTCTTGGCACATTTCTGTCCAAGGAGGGACACCCCAAACCATCTCCTTTCTTCCTAAAGTAAAAATGAGAGTCTACGTCGCAGGCGAACCATAGGTGAATTTTTAAAAGGCTTGATATAATTTTTTGTATATGCACCTCTCTGCTATTTAACTACAGTTTTATTGTCTGTATACTGTTTCTAAGGGCTCAAATTGCCCTTTAGAAAGGTCTTGTATAAACACTAGCAGGAATTCGGACTATTCATAGTCAACATTAATTTTAGCACCAGGCAACTCAAGAGACTTCTGTCTTGTTTCCAGAAGACTCCCACTAGCTTTTCTAGCTGGCAGAAATTTTGAATAAATAAAGTAATCAGGGTAATGTGAAATTACTTGCCTTTTTATGTTATTAGACAGTGTCAGTTAATGCACTATGTCACTCAAGGGAACTACTTCACATTACAGTAGAATGTTAACTTTGTTTTTGACAATGGCTTTTAAGCTCTCTAGTGTTTGTAACATTCCTCTTAGAAACCTGAAACGATCAAGTCAAATCCAACCCTGACACAAGGTGGTGAAATACTGGTGAGACAAGTGGCAATGCACCTGCCTTACACAGAACACGAGGCTTATGAGGCAGGTTCAGTATTTTCTCTCCATATTCATTACTAGGACAGATTTTAGAGCTTGTGTAAGAGGGTGTAAATCCATTTAACCCACCTTGGTCTCATTTACCTCAGGTCCAGCACCAGCCTAATACTTTCAAATAGCGGAAATTTGAAATTCACACTGGTTAACATTCTTTTTTCAAGCTGTTCCAAAGCAGACTCAGTTTAGCCCTAGTTTTAAATAAGGCAGTAGCCCACTATGGGCAAATAGTGCTGGTAGTCATGTCACTGGTGGGCACAGAAGTGACAAAGCTCCAGCAGCATGCATCCCTCCCATGAGCCCTGAGTACTTCTACGCAGAGGATTACCAAAAAGGTTGACCTTCAGCTGAGCAATTTGAAAAGTGTTCAGTGCCACAAAGCTGTGGAAAAGTTGAAACAGTCTTGCAATAATTTCAAATGGAGTCAGCAGCTCTGATCAGCCTTGTCTCAGAGAAGTCTATGTAAGGACAGTTAGCTTAAAGAGTAGTAACAGTCCAATAAAGTTCTGCCAGTAAAATTTCAAGCATCACATGTGGACATTCTTCAGAGGTTTAGATGAGCTTCTGTAGGCCTTTAATGAACTCTGCATTTACTTAACTAATTGGTGCTTGAAGGCACAATTTTCCTCTCATCTTCTACACTACTATCATTTTACCAGTATACTTTGCTTCCAATTTATATTATCATGTGAAAGACAGAATCATAACCTGAAAGTCTAGAGCAATAAGCAGCACATTAGAGCAAAAGCCTCTTCATCTTGGGGAGGAAAAAAAAAAAGCGTGCCATAATTATAGGGAAACTCAAACACAAGCACTGCTGACATTATTAGGACTGAAAAAAAGTTCCTTAGCTTAGTCTGGTTCAGAGCTGGCAAACACAGCAAGCCTGGTCTTGCCTGTTAACTCAAACCAAGCTGTCCTCTCAGGTTTACCAGTTCTTACGAACTCCCAGAGAGCATCTGGTGGAAGTTTCCTTTAATTCCAAGACCTCCTGCCCAGACCGAACAGGCTCCTTCCTTCAGTGATGCATGCTTTGGTTGAGCTACAGAAGAGCATCACAGGGCACTGAAACTGTGAGGAAAAAGAAGTATGACCTTAGACAGCATTGTTACATCATAAAACTAAGCTTTCCATCCTAATGGTTTTAACATCCAGCTTAGGGCAATGTGACTCAGTGAGTGCTCCTACTAAAAATTCTTGGCCCCACCCACCCTGGTTGGGATTGCACTTGAGTACAGAGTCCATTTCATCAGATGCAACTCAGTTGCCATATCCAAGAAACTCTGAAAGTGCAGGACTAACTGTATTAGTATCTTGCAAAAAGGGAAGTCCACTGATGAAGCTGAGAATGATTGTTTGACCAAGGTGATAAATTCAGTCTGCTCATCCTGAAAAACCGACATGCATAAGGCAGGTCCTTCCCAAACCCAGATGAAAAATGCTAGTACTGTGTATGGCTGTACATAACTATGTTCCCACCAGCCCACTTCTGTCCAGAAACATCAGAGGAGCAACTGGCAGGTGGAGAGTTCTAAAGAACACATGGGAAATCAGTGAAAATAAGCGAGGAAGAAATGTCTACATAAAGCAGAAGTTCCTAGGCTTAAGGTTAGAACATCTGGCTCTCTGCTGGATCAGAGGCCTTGCTGGAGACACTTCCTGCAGGAAATCTGGAGTAAGCATATGATAATATAATAATAAAAAGATAAAACAATCTGCACTACATCTTCCAAACAGTAATTTCCACCACTTTTATTTTTTAATACATACACTTGGAGAAGTGAGCAAGTCTAGATCCCACTACTCTTATAAGGTCTAAAATTTACCACACACACAAAAAAAAAAGGCAACTTCTATTTCCACTTCTATTAAATAGGACAAGTCAGCTACAAGTGGCCATCTTGCTGTCAGGAGACACGACCAGTCACAAGGAACACTCTCTTTCAGCAAAGTTTTTACCATGGGCATTGGAATTCCATAGAAGTTTAACAAATCTCATCCATTTCTTCCCAAGTAAAATGAAATTTGCAGTACTTTTTTTCATTATTTTTTGAAGCTTTATGGGATGCTTCTCAGATTTCCTGTTTCTAAAATGCCTCCAAGGGAAGTTCAGTCTAAAAATAAAATCACATCATTACTTCCTTGACAAAAGTCTGATTCCAAAGTGGATACACTTTTGCAACCATTATCACAACATGTAACAAAAAAACCCCCTGTTTTAAATTAATCTCAACTCTAAAGACTGGTATAATTAACTGAAGATGGTTTATTATAACTTTTAAATTAGTCTGGCAGACCTTACCTGTCTGCCTTAAAGGCTAAGACAGCACATTTGATAAAGTAAAGAATGCATGTTCAAAATCTCATGTATGATCAAGTGTTCCGCATTGCTCTTGTAGCTTATTCGTGAGAAGGTGAAATGATCAACTCAAGAACACCAGTGAAAGGGCAGGTTTTCAGTTAGGAGCTTAGACTCCGGGCCAAACAAATTCACAAGTTTCCTCCTTCTCTGCTGCTTCTTTCTTGCTCTTCTCTCACATTCTCTGTTCAAAGGATGGGAACCGCTGCAGGTGTTGTGAGCTCGGTGCTATAGGAGGATGGACTAAATAGGCTTCCACAGCACCAAGGGACCCTTAAGAACTTACCTTCACCTCCCCAAAGCTTGTCAACTCCATCTCACCTCCCTCTGCAAGGAGTGAGGTTATTTAGGACGCAGAGGAGCACTACCCCCTGGCATCCTTGCTGATAGAGGTGTTTCTTCCCCCAACACAAACCATACAAAGGAATGTTATTTTGCACTTCTTTGAACTTAGGTAAGAAACATCTAATAGTGCCATAGCTCTTCCTGAAGTATATGCACAAGATAGAAGTAAGACAGCTGTGGAGCAAACAAAGTACTTTATCACTTGGAGACTGGTTTGTCAAAAATGCAGTCTGCAATTTCACATATTTTCTTTCTTTTTTTTTTTTTTTAAGGAGATGTGGGGCAGAGGGGGCCAAGCAGGAGGTGTTTTCCAAACCTGTGAATTCAACATTCAGCCGCCAAGCTCAAAAGTTCCTGCTGTTCGTGCAAAAAAAAGGACAAACAAGTCCCTTTCATGTCAGCTATGTCCAGCTGGAAATGTCACAGCTTTGTCACAAAAGAACAAAGCATGCCTGATGTCTGGTCTTTCAAAAGGTCTCTTAATTCAAACAAAAGAAAAATATTCACATCTGGAAGGGGTCATAGGCAGAGGGCGGGAGTGGAGGAAGCAAAGTTCAGATGGCAAATCATAGCAGTTGCTGTTTGTCCAATTATGGTACTGCCTCTTCTGGCACTTACTGATCCCATTAAAGAAAGAAAGCCAAGAGTTAAAACAGCAATTTTATTATTGATTGACCCCATAGGGCCAGATAAGACACACCTCTTCACTTTTGCTCCATTCATCATGCTGGAACACTCAGGCTGAGAGAAAAGAACCCTTGTGACCAGTCTAGCAGTAGTACCTCTTTTTTCTCCCCTCCCTCCTTCTTTAAATTAAAAATGCTTATATATTGTTATTTATGAAGTTCAAGATTCCTTCAAAGACCACAACCTTCACTTTCAAAGGATGTACATACTGAAATCCTGCCTTTTCCAATGGGTTTATTTGACCATCTGTTTCTGTAAAGATTAAAACCTTATAATGACTGCAGGGTTGGGAGGCTGTATCAGAACTGAGCCACTGGAAAATGAAAAATTAAATGTCCGGTAAGATTAGATTAAGGGAGAAGAGAATAAACTTGAGAGTAGGACTTCACTGGTTAAGCATGAAACACCAACAGTACAAGTTTGCATTACAGTCCTCAACTAAAAGTTTTCTTCTCCTTCTTCAAAATCCAGTGCTTCTGAAGAGGAAAAGCCTCTCCTAGGCTGCCACCTAGCTAGTTAATTTCTTATATTGTTTTAGGAGCTGTTTTAAGAGCCTCTTTTGCTCCAGCCCTTACTGCACTGACTCCTCCCTTTAGAGCTGGTATTTTGTCAGAAGTTTCAAGAGCGATAAAAACTTGCTGCCAAGTCCCTTTCTTCCCCACAATGTGTTTTATAACCCAGCGTGTAGTTTAGTCTGTCTAAACACTGCACTAGTACACTGCCATCAGTTTCCATGGAAATGATTAACTCCTCCTAAGCCAGAAAGCTTTAGAGTGCTTTTTGTCCTTTCCACATATGAAGATCGTGACAGCATTTACTGAAATCAGCCTGCAGAAATATCACATTTTCCAGACCGTTCTAGCAAATGCATGGATTTACTTTTGCTTCAACCCATCAGAGACCTGTAGTCTTAACCAAACTTGCATTCAAGTCATTTACTGGAATGGGTTTCTCTTTCCTCTCAAGCTTCTCTTCCTTTGCATTGCTGTGATGTCTGAAGGCATGACAGCCCCAGAGACATCACCTTTTCGAACTACTTTGTCTCAGAGCAAAGCCAAGGCTTGAGATAAAATGAAGAGCCCAGAAGAGAGAAAGGAAAGATGAAGAAGACCACCAGAAATCAGAGTAGGAAGCAGAAAAACTTTGTGCCCTAAAGTTTAGGAGCACTGTTATATGAAACTTCATAGTTTACTGCTAGTCACTTTTGCATCTAGTAAAAATATAGTCAGTGTGCATTCATTACAAAAACGTATTTAATACCATTTTAAAAAGTTGAATTGAACTGAAACTACCCTTCATCTATTATAGCATGACCTAGCCAGAGTAAGAAAGCAGTTCTCCCTAAATGCAGCTAATGAAGGCCACATGCTGCCATCAGCTTCTGCTGTAGAAAAACAGTTTCCCAATCTCATTTTCACAGAAAGGACAATCTCCCTGGCAGTTGCCACTTAGGTGGCACACTTGTTGATCCAAACTATAAAAATGGCAACAGAAGCTTGAAAACTAGTTTCCTGGAAGAATTCCTCACTATAAAACTATTTTATAAATGTTTTCCAGGCTGTCATCACTGAAGTAAACTGTCACTTTCCCACCACTTTTAACATGGAACGGGTTTTTTGGCATTCAGGACCAGATACGCTATTAAACTAAACATGAATAACCAGGCACAACTAGAGTTTCTGTAGAAGAACTGAAGGCAAGAGGTAGATCTTTTGCCACTAACCTTGGCTAACTTGAAAAGGCTGCTGGCAGTGTTCATAGCAATGGGTGTTCTGCTGCAGTGTGAATTATTTTCTATTTGACTTCCACAGCAGTTGCCAGGAGGATTTCTCTCCACACTCTACTCAGAGGCAGCACCATGTGGGTACCAGCAGGGCAAAGTCCCTCACCCCTTTTATGCTGTGCTACTAAGGCAACCCACAGAGAAGCCAGGCGGCTTCACTTGTGCTTCCACTCACCACTGCTGAAGTGACAGCCTGTATTTACCATTACAGGGACATGTGTCCAGTAGTAGCCCAAAGGACACCACTAATTCATTTCTTATACTTTGCCGTGGAAGAGTTACCAAGCAGCAACCGTATTTTGTTACCCACCCTTGGCTACAAGCAAGCCAACAAACTTGAGAACAGAGTCTCTGTTACCTCCTCCTCAGAGACTTTTGGTGCTGTCCTTGTCCTCTATCTAATGTTAGTGTAACGAAGAACGCTAGGGATGCTGAAACCCACAGCGGACAACATCAGTCAGGATACAATTTAAGTGTTTCAACTTTCCCGAGAGCATGCAGGTTTGCGTACCTCCCACAGCTGCAAAGACCACAGCGCAGCTTGAAGCTTGGAGACACTCGGTACCTGCTTCTCCAGCCCTTCCCTGCGGTACAGGCACAGCACCACAAGCCTGTGCGAGCTGCACCTCCAACACCAGCCGCCACGGGCGGTTTCCTGGCTCGGGAGAACCCATCCTAATCCTGCCTCCTACTTCTTGTCACCAAGTTGAGGAGGAAATTTTGGCAGCCTACACCGTCAATTGTGTTTCTGTCCTGCTTTAGGAAACATGCCACTCTAACAATTGCTGATTTCTTTAAGGCACTTCTGGGAGAGGCTGCTGCCGTGGGACAGAGCTTGGGAGGGCTGGGCGGGGGTCCGCCACCACACGCCTCTCCTCTCACCAACCCAGGCTCCTGCAGCAGCGACGGAGCCAAAGCCTGGGACAGCCAGGTCACCGCTCTCCGGTGTGACCCGCCGCACCTCTGTCCTCACGGCGTGACTCGCGGGACGGTGGCTGCCCTGCGAGGACAGCCGGACTGCTGCCCGCACCCCTCGGGGTCCCGGGAACTTTCTGGTTCCCCCGAGCCCTCCCGGCCCGGGCAGCTGCGGGGCGGCGGCACTTACCGATGTCGGAATTGCAGAAAGCGTCCTGCGGATGGATGGGGACGCAAGTGCAAGCCTCCACCACCAAGTCCCGCAGGCTCCAGCTGCACAGGAACACGACGAGGAAGCTCAGCCACGCCGTCATGTTGCCCCCGAGGTGCCTCCTCACTTCTGCGGAGCGGGAGGCGGCTGCTGCTGGGTTCGCCTGACTTTATTCTTGGCCCCTAACAGCCCGTGCGCCGCGGCTGCCTGCCCTGCCGCTGTCTCTCCGGCCGGCCCTGCAGCGCAGCCCTGGCTCGGCGGGACGGAGCTGAGAGCAGCTGAGGCGCGGTGCGGCCGGAGCGGGGCCGGCGCGCGGAGTTATACCCGGCTCGCGGCGCTCGCGCTCCGGGGGCGCCGCCGCGCGCGGCCAATGGCAGCCCCGCATTACCTCATCGGCGCGAGCGCGGGGCGGGGCCGCGCCCGCCGCGCCTTGTAGGGAATAGAGCGGGCGCGCGGCGGGCGGGGGGCACGGCCCCGGCCCCTCGCTCCGTACCGGCTGTACCTCCCCCCGACCGCCGAGTGCCCACCCCGGGCTGTCACAGCCTCCCCCGCCCCGCGCCGCTACTCCNTTTTCGAACTACTTTGTCTCAGAGCAAAGCCAAGGCTTGAGATAAAATGAAGAGCCCAGAAGAGAGAAAGGAAAGATGAAGAAGACCACCAGAAATCAGAGTAGGAAGCAGAAAAACTTTGTGCCCTAAAGTTTAGGAGCACTGTTATATGAAACTTCATAGTTTACTGCTAGTCACTTTTGCATCTAGTAAAAATATAGTCAGTGTGCATTCATTACAAAAACGTATTTAATACCATTTTAAAAAGTTGAATTGAACTGAAACTACCCCTCATCTATTATAGCATGACCTAGCCAGAGTAAGAAAGCAGTTCTTCTCCCTAAATGCAGCTAATGAAGGCCACATGCTGCCATCAGCTTCTGCTGTAGAAAAGCAGTTTCCCAATCTCATTTTCACAGAAAGGACAATCTCCCTGGCAGTTGCCACTTAGGTGGCACACTTGTTGATCCAAACTATAAAAATGGCAACAGAAGCTTGAAAACTAGTTTCCTGGAAGAATTCCTCACTATAAAACTATTTTATAAATGTTTTCCAGGCTGTCATCACTGAAGTAAACTGTCACTTTCCCACCACTTTTAACATGGAACGGGTTTTTTGGCATTCAGGACCAGATACGCTATTAAACTAAACATGAATAACCAGGCACAACTAGAGTTTCTGTAGAAGAACTGAAGGCAAGAGGTAGATCTTTTGCCACTAACCTTGGCTAACTTGAAAAAGCTGCTGGCAGTGTTCATAGCAATGGGTGTTCTGCTGCAGTGTGAATTATTTTCTATTTGACTTCCACAGCAGTTGCCAGGAGGATTTCTCTCCACACTCTACTCAGAGGCAGCACCATGTGGGTACCAGCAGGGCAAAGTCCCTCACCCCTTTTATGCTGTGCTACTAAGGCAACCCACAGAGAAGCAGGCGGCTTCACTTGTGCTTCCACTCACCACTGCTGAAGTGACAGCCTGTATTTACCATTACAGGGACATGTGTCCAGTAGTAGCCCAAAGGACACCACTAATTGATTTCTTATACTTTGCTGTGGAAGAGTTACCAAGCAGCAACCGTATTTTGTTACCCACCCTTGGCTACAAGCAAGCCAACAAACTTGAGAACAGAGTCTCTGTTACCTCCTCCTCAGAGACTTTTGGTGCTGTCCTTGTCCTCTATCTAATGTTAGTGTAACGAAGAACGCTAGGGATGCTGAAACCCACAGCGGACAACATCAGTCAGGATACAATTTAAGTGTTTCAACTTTCCCGAGAGCATGCAGGTTTGCGTACCTCCCACAGCTGCAAAGACCACAGCGCAGCTTGAAGCTTGGAGACACTCGGTACCTGCTTCTCCAGCCCTTCCCTGCGGTACAGGCACAGCACCACAAGCCTGTGCGAGCTGCACCTCCAACACCAGCCGCCACGGGCGGTTTCCTGGCTCGGGAGAACCCATCCTAATCCTGCCTCCTACTTCTTGTCACCAAGTTGAGGAGGAAATTTTGGCAGCCTACACCGTCAATTGTGTTTCTGTCCTGCTTTAGGAAACATGCCACTCTAACAATTGCTGATTTCTTTAAGGCACTTCTGGGAAAGGCTGCTGCCGTGGGACAGAGCTTGGGAGGGCTGGGCGGGGGTCCGCCACCACACGCCTCTCCTCTCACCAACCCAGGCTCCTGCAGCAGCGACGGAGCCAAAGCCTGGGACAGCCAGGTCACCGCTCTCCGGTGTGACCCGCCGCACCTCTGTCCTCACGGCGTGACTCGCGGGACGGTGGCTGCCCTGCGAGGACAGCCGGACTGCTGCCCGCACCCCTCGGGGTCCCGGGAACTTTCTGGTTCCCCCGAGCCCTCCCGGCCCGGGCAGCTGCGGGGCGGCGGCACTTACCGATGTCGGAATTGCAGAAAGCGTCCTGCGGATGGATGGGGACGCAAGTGCAAGCCTCCACCACCAAGTCCCGCAGGCTCCAGCTGCACAGGAACACGACGAGGAAGCTCAGCCACGCCGTCATGTTGCCCCCGAGGTGCCTCCTCACTTCTGCGGAGCGGGAGGCGGCTGCTGCTGGGTTCGCCTGACTTTATTCTTGGCCCCTAACAGCCCGTGCGCCGCGGCTGCCTGCCCTGCCGCTGTCTCTCCGGCCGGCCCTGCAGCGCAGCCCTGGCTCGGCGGGACGGAGCTGAGAGCAGCTGAGGCGCGGTGCGGCCGGAGCGGGGCCGGCGCGCGGAGTTATACCCGGCTCGCGGCGCTCGCGCTCCGGGGGCGCCGCCGCGCGCGGCCAATGGCAGCCCCGCATTACCTCATCGGCGCGAGCGCGGGGCGGGGCCGCGCCCGCCGCGCCTTGTAGGGAATAGAGCGGGCGCGCGGCGGGCGGGGGGCACGGCCCCGGCCCCTCGCTCCGTACCGGCTGTACCTCCCCCCGACCGCCGAGTGCCCACCCCGGGCTGTCACAGCCTCCCCCGCCCCGCGCCGCTACTCCGGGCACCTGGAAAACCTACACCGGGCTCGCGGTTCGCTTGGAAATTTTGGGCTGTTTCCCTTCAATCCGTCTGGGCTGTCTGCAAACTGGCTTTAAACTGGAGGCGATGGCACGCTAGTCACTCTATTCCAAAGAGCTTTCAGACAGCGATCAGAAAACCACGAGTGCAGTGTGCTGCTTCTTTGCTGCTTCCAACAGGCAGTAGAAAGAGGATGGGTGAAAAGAAGGACAAGACCTATCTGAACTGTAAACCAGGATTTTGCCCTGAATGTTTTTAATCCTGCTCGAATGCTCCTTCTCCACCACCCAGCAATTCCCTCACTTTGGCCTTTCAGTCAGAAAGGGGTCATAAACTGCTAAAACCAAGCTGGAAAAAGCAGTGTTGTATCTAACCCGGGCACTCCCAACATTTAATCTCAAAGTATATTTTAGCAGAGCAGCTTTAGTGGAATTTATAGAAATTTCCTGTTTGTTTTGTTTTCCTTTATCCCCTTTTGGAGCCATAAATTTCTATCAGCTGTAGAAATGTAAATGTTATAGTAGAGCTGGGACTGTAAGGAAGGAGATTGCCAGCTGCATGATACAGACAGCCTTATTATCCTCCAAAGGGGACTGAGGGGTGATTAATCACAGTATCAAACCAGTGTATATAATGTCAGAGTACTTTCCACAGGGTTTACAAGACTTAAGCACATCTAGTTATAAATTATGCTGGTATTAAAGGCCAGGGACCAGCTGTGCTAAATTTCTATATAGTCAGCTAAGTCTTTAGATTTACAATTCTGCTCCATCTGGGTGAAGCATGGCCTGCCTACACCTTTTCTTTAATCATACTGTCCATATAAAATTAAAATCTCCTTTCTTGTGGAAGCACAGGATTTTATTTGGAGTATCGGTAGGCAAAAGCTTCAAGATGGGTGTTGTCAGTAAGGATCACGGGTACAAAGCCAGCAGTGGAAAACACAAGTTCCTATCCTCACTGGGACACAGACAACCTGAGTGACAGCTTTGCCTCACTGTGCTTCAAATCCCTGTGTCATGGGATAATAGTGATGGGAGCTGCTCAAGAACGTGTGTTAGTGAACACACTGAAAAAATCAGATGGTGCTGAGGTGCTAATGGGTCCTGTGAGTGTATGAGATAGGGTATTGAACAGGTCATTCAATTTAGACACGTCAGTGTCTGAATCGTTGGACCCAAATTGCCATACGAGAAACCCTACACTGAACATACTTCAGGTACTTGGACTGTCTGTTCAAGGTACTACAAGTGAAGCTGCATCCATCAGCATGGGTGGACCGTCATTTCAGTCTCACTGGGTGTAAACACAGAACAGCTCCACCGACCTCAGCACAGTAACACGGAAGAAAAATGAGGTGTGTCTGACACTCTCATTTTTATTTTGTTGTTGTAAAAATTTTGATACCCACCAACATTGTGATACACCTGGCCTATCAACATCTCAGATCGATATCTGAGAGAAGTGAAATTCTGCCAGAACTTGACACTGGTGTAAATAAGGGAGAGTTTGGCCCACACACAACTAGATTATAATCACAGCTCCTGCACCACCTCCCTTAACTCTCTGGCCAGGTAACTCCCCTGAGTATGTTTCTTCATTCCTATAATAACACCTTTCCTGTGTGTTCTGAGGACTAACAAGCTAAATGCTTTGTAATAAGGTTTTAAGCTGTTGGTTGCTGTGTAAATGCTGAGTGTCTATGATACACAGAGGCAGGACACATTCAGAGGAGACTGAAAAACAAACCCTTTAGTCACCTTCTCAATTTCTGAAACGGGAGGGGAAGGGGCCTGGAAATTACTCAATTTCCCCAGGGCCCTCCGAGGTATGGAAGTAACTTGTTTACAGTGAGGTGGACCAAGCTTGTTAAAATGACACCAAGTTTCTGCTGATTGCAGGAACTAATTCACGTTTCGAATATAATCCAGAGAAGTAATCAGATGAAAAGGACACGGCTTGATCCAAGGGCTGGGCACATCTCTTTGGAAGGGATGAGGTACAGGCTGTCTGTGTGGCAAGGCTTACCACTGTCTTCTATACTGTTTGGGAGGTGATCCAAAAATTTTTTTTTGTGCTTGTATTATCATTTCCGGGAGTAGTAATACCTGTGTTTGGTCAGGGCTTAGCTGTTCACCTGCTTTTTTTACACTTAGATATTCTTCTTCAAAGAGATGAACTTCTCTACAGTAGTAGGGATGCAGTTTTTTCAGCCAGGACTGGATACTGTACAATAAGAACAATGTTTATTTGCCACTTGAAGGGTACACTTCATACACAGAAACTAGAGTGCATTATTTTTGTAAAGTACAAGTAAGTCATACTCAGGAAAGCTCAGTCTGGCCAGTGGCCTGCTCGAGGCCTTTGTTAAATAGTTTAATCTGCCTGTACACTCATTTTATCATCTGTAAATAGAGATATTCTATGTTATCCTCTGATAATATCCATTAGATATTCAATATTAGCCTCTCCCCTTTAAGGTCTGCCAGCAAAGTGAACTCTAAAAGAGCCAGGCAAGGATTCTGAGTGTTTATTTATATGAGAAAATATTGATAATGGTGTGTGAGTAACAGAGAAATTCAATAAAGACACTGAAAGGAGAATTCTCTCTGAGTACCTGTTCTATGCCCTGTCTGCATGGGAGAAACTGAAAAGGGAAAAAAATAAAAACTATCATTCTGCTCCTTTGCTCAGATAAAACTTCAAGCCTTATATGGCCATTAAAAGGTAGAATTGAAAGAAGGAGAAAATAGAGACCTTGATCTTCATATGAGAAAATTCGAGTTCACGTTTGGTTAATGTCACCAAATAAAGAAATCTATGTTATTCCCGTCGTCCATCAAGAAACACACTGCTGAACACAATTAAGGATCTCTCTGCCTTACCGAGCCGCCACACAGCTTCATGCTGTGATCTTGTCGGATCCCGCAAGCCAAGCATGACTGGGCTCGGTCAATAGTTGGGGTGAAAATTTCCAGGGAAACCCGCAGGTGTTGTTGACTGAGCAAAGTGTCCTTCTGCCGCCCGTCCTGCAGGAATGTGCGCGGCAGTGCTAGGGGGCAGTGCACTGCAAGAGATGGTTCCGACCTCCGCGGATGGAGCCAGCTCCTTCGCATTACCTGAAGAACCGATGATTTGGAAAACGAAACATGTTCAGCTGGCTGTCTTGTTTAAATTTCAGGAGGGAGAACTACCTTCTGCTTTCACAGATACTCACATTAGTTTATATCCGGAGCACGTTAACACCATCACTTTCCTTCCACAAGACCATCCTGGAACCAGGGCAGAGACTGAGATATGAGATATGAACTAAAGGCATGTTCACTTGCCTTCTGACCACTTTTCATTGTGAGGGATGCCGGCTGCTTCCATACAGAAGGGCTTCATCAAACTACAGCAACTGCTGACAAAAAAAAAAAAAAAAAAAATTCCTTTTTGTTGTAAATGCTCAACAAAAATTGGAACATGATTCAGTTTTAAATTTTCTATTNGAGAGAAAGAGGGAGGGAGAGAGAGAGAGAGACCCTACTACCACCAGAGAAAAATACCCTGACAAATGTCCCATGTGATGGTTGGTAACACTCCAGTTTTAGATCCTATTAATTCCACCTTTTTATCAGTGAACTTTATATGCTATTTAAAATGAGAAACTCCTTCTTCAAAAATGTCTTTGATTCTATAAATACATACCCCAAAAAATTCATTTGATCTCTTTCTCTGAGATTGCAAAGGAATTATGTCACCTTCCTGTCTGCCAGCCAGACATAGGTAACACTCCATCCCATTCCCAAGCTTTTCACTGGAGGTACACCATTAAGTCTTCATCAGCCCTAACAGTTCTAGCCCGTGTTCAGTCTTCAAGGATCCTTTACAAATTGTGCCCACTGAGATCACCCAGTCTGGAGCAGACTGCAGGCACCATGTGTTTCCAGGAATATTACATTATAAAGGGTTGTGGAATATGAAATCACCCTCTCGGTAGTGTGGGGATCCTCCAGTCAGGCTGTGATGTGGCATCAGCTGCAGAAGAGTAACCAGGAAATATCTTTTAACAGCCTTATCAAGCTGAAAATGTTTCCTGCACATGACTGTGCTCTTTGGCCCTAATCCAGCAAAACACTAAGGCACATGTTCAACTTTTAGCACACAAGATGCTCTATTGAAGTCAACAGAACCATTTACATACACAAAGTTAAATGTAAGTTTAAGTGCATTTCTGGACCAGGGCCAAAGGGCTCAGTACCATGCAAGGTTCAAGCCAGGAGGCTGTGATTAGATGGTCTGACAGAATCCGGGAGGGAAGGACACGACGTGATTTGCTTGGTTCTACCTGCCTATGCCTCATTCCAAGCAATTAATTTTCTCTCATTTTTGTTTATAATAAGTCTTTCCATTTCTCTTGTTTTGCTTTCCTGCTGCTGTAGCCATTTCCAAATTGAAGTTCTGATTTTCTTTTTTAAACCTTTCTAAACTGCATCAATAGCTTTAAGTGACTGAACAAAGAGATTTCAAATAGATGAAGTGCTTAAAATGGTAATAAGAGCTGGTGTTCCCAGAGCTTTGGAGGCTGCACTAAATACAGAAGAGAGTGAGAGCAATTGAAAATCACTTTTCTGTTGTTCCTTTGTGTGAACTGGTTTCTGGCTTATGCAATGCACAGTAATTAAAATGACTGGAATGCCTCACATTTTTAAGAGAGCTTTAAGGCAGCTCTGTGGCATTGCAGCCAGCAGAGTTCATGAGCAGATTCATGGCTAAAATCGAGGTTTGACGTTTCTATCCACGTAACTTGAAGAAGACAATATCTCTGTAAAAGCCTTTGAGGGGAGTTTGAGGAAGAAGGGGTAGACACAAAAAAGAAGTAACATCTGCTCCCTGCATCAGCTCCATGAGCAGCTATGGGGCAAGTCTTCCTTTTGATGAGACAAGAGCCTAAATGTTGGTGTGGTCGACAGAGATTTCATTGCCTTCTCTCAGTGTAGCCTTAATGTCCTGCTCAAATTCAAGTGTGGGACAGCACTTACACATTCTCTACCTCTCACTGTAATCAGAATCTTGTAGTGCCTCCTCCAAGGTACTGCACAGGAAATGTCTCTACCTGTGAGATAGGGTTTGCATTTGAGTTCTGGCCACCGTGGCTGCTGTGTGTATTTCTGGGGTTCCAAGCAGCTCCCTGATGTTTAGCAGAGAGCCTGGCAGACTGGCATGTCTCTCTGCTCTCAACTGGTTGACCTCCCAGTGATGAGGTTTGCTCTGCTTGGCAGGGGTAAGGGACTATTTTGGTGCTTTTTGGTCTCCCTGGCAGACTGCAGAATTTCATTTTCATCCTTTCCAATTTTTTTTACTGAAGGTGACTGACCACTGCTTTTATCTCAAGATCCGGCCTGGCTTTTCACAGTGATGATTTGCCACAGAGGAGCAGGAGAGCTGAATACAGCCTTACTTGGGAGAGGAGCTGACTGACCTGAAGACATGGCCTTTTTGGCATGTTGAGCAACTAGATCCTTCTTCCCTCATCTCTCTGCCTCTCACCAGCCTTGTGAAGGCATGGACTGAGCCTGCTTCCTCATCTCTCAGCATAGTCTTTCCTTCTCATCAGAGGGCACTGTCAGGATACAGCTGCCTCCACAACCCTGTGTGAGTATAGGGAGGTAGAGAAAGATCCCAGGCAGGAGGCAGTAATCCTATCTCTCTTAGAACATCTTGAGGCTATCAGAGCTGCAGTCTCTCCATATGCCAGTCCCTAAGACATGTCACTTGTTTTAAAGCATGTTGGAATCCCCTGAAATCTCCATACTTGTGAAAAGCAGAAAGAGCAGCACCAGGGGGTTGGCATTCCCTCTTTTTGTTTCTGTAATGAGCCTAGAGGTAGTGTTGGGCTGTGAGGTGTGAAGGAAGGGTCTTTTCTTTACCTGCAGAACAGGTGTGAGTGCAGGAAAAGTTGCTGTCTCGATTTGCTTCTCCCTGCACAACCTTCAGAAACTTCCTGTAAGAATAAGCCAGTCTCTTCATCCCCATAGTGCAGGTGTTACCAGTCTCTCGCCTGAAACTTCAAATTAAGGTATTAGTTACAAGGACAGTCTCTAATGACAAGGAGAGTGTCCCAGCAGGGAATGAACTCAGTGATTCCTGTCATGCATGCCAGCACACGATGTCAAAAGTGAGAAGCAGCTCCTCTGTGTGGAAATCCCAACAGAGATTGTTGTCTTGGCATAGGATTTTTCTTATAAATCCAAACTGACTTTTTCAATGCTTTTCTTCCTGTGTTCCCAAATCAATGCTGTATTCTAAACAGTAGCTGACTGCTCACTTACATCAGGCCCTTCCCTCAGACTCACAGTCCCAGCCAGGAGAAGCTGGGGAATTTCCGATGTGAGATCTCAAGGACGGATCTCTTTCTTCTCTAGAGCAAAAGGCAGCACTTCAGTTTCGTCACTCTTTTGGAATTTTTCTCCATAAATCTTGGCATATGGTGTGAGACAAAAGATGAGGAGATGGTAGATCTGCAGTCTAAAGCAAGGATTCTTATTTGTTTATCGTCTTGCTCTTCCCAAGTGAAGAGTAATGCATTCCTCAAAGGAACTTTTCAGGTCAGCAGTGTGAGTTCCACACCTAATGTATTAATGTCAGGAGTGAAAAAATTAGTGTTTGATTTAGCACAGATGTGCGAAAATAGTATTCCTTCTCCACTGAAGACAGAGGTAAGAACCCACCACAGCCCCTCTTCCCCTTTCCTTTAATGTGACAGCCTCTATCCCTTAGCTGTGCCTTTCTGTGTGCTTCTGAGGGGTGTTTCAGTGAGAACTACCCAGAGCTGGCAGGAACCAGGAAGGTGTAGTCTGTATGTACAGATTACATGCCAGGAGTTGAACTACGAAGGTACCAAAGCTTGACCATGTGCTCCGAGCAAGAAAACACCTCTCTGTAGCTCTTCTCTTCGTAGCTGTGTCACCAAATCTTGCACAGAGTGTTGACCAGGGGGTTGGCATTATCCCAAGTGCCCTGCTGTGGGATCCTGGACTGCTCCAAAGCAGTGGTTCATATCAAGTGCTAAGAGGTTGGAAAGGTACTGAACACTTTCAGTAGGAGCAGGTGTCCAATAGTAGCTTAGCACAACAGATTCTCTCTTCTCCCTCTCCTCTTTCTCTCCCTTTCATCTCTCTCCTCTCTTCTCCAACTGGAAGAAGTGATTGAACTCTCCCCACACAAGCCAGGGAGGCAGAAGGGTTCTCCCAAGACACCTGGCTGAGGTCAGTGAGGAAAGTGTTCTCAGAGTAAAAGTTATGCAATGCATGGGAGGAATCTACAGTTTTAATCATGGGATAATTAATGGAAAATAATAAACAAAGGCCTGAGCAACAGCAGTTTCTACCAGCAGAGATACAATTCTCCAGCACTCTCCCTAGCACCTGACAATACAAAAGACAGTAGATAGACAAGCATTTTATGTGCTTTCATTTAAGCTGTGTCTTTATATCCCCTAGATTACAACCCAGCATTTTTTAACCAAAATCTTGCTTCCTTTTCCCTCAGTTAAACTTCAGCAGAACCACCACAAGACCAGTGAGTGGAATGGGAAGGCAGGGGTGCATGTCTACTCAATGCCAACAAATCCTTAGCTAGGAAAGAAGGCACTAATCTTGTCTCCCTTTCCTCACAGGGCAGCTGTGGGTGTACCTACTGAAGGCATTTCAATTCTCTCTCCCAGTGCTGAGATTGAATGAGCTATTGCTGTAGAAAACCTTCTCCCATTGATACTTACACAAAGTCACTTTTGTGCCAAAGAAGCAGGATCATCAAAAAGAGCACAGTCTGCCTCATGAAAAGAGAAGGAGCAAGCTAGGGAGGGAATTTTTTTCTTCATTTGAAATTGTCTTCCCCATCCAGAATAAAACTTCACCTTTGAACATCATATGCAATGGCAACTTAGCCAGGAGAGGCTAATACAGCATAATCTGTGTAGGGATATAAGCAATAGCACTACAGAGAGCTGGCTGGGGGAAACCAATACTCACTCCTAGTGAATGCAAGAGCATTTCCTCCTCCTCCTGCTCCTCAAGAACTCACCTCCTTAGCTTAGACAGTGCCTCCAACTCCCCTAAGGCGTTTCCACAAGTATCAATGCAATTACTTTTAACAATCTTTTTATCATTTTTGCCCTGAAATTATAATCTGAAGGATTAGGCAGTCATAGCCATTTGATCTTATTTTGAGAAAAGGCTTTTAAAAATAGGAAGGAGAAAATAGGAGAACCTGGTGCTGCCAAAGAACCCAAACTTATTCCATCAGGCATTTCTGGGAAGAAGGAGAGAGGGCAGCTTTTAAAGCCATGCCTGTGGCTGCATGTAAGGGATAGTTCTTAAAGGATTCCCTTAATCAGATTCTGAAGAAGAGGGGCTGTCTCTTTGTAATTTGCTCCATGTCTTACTCTAAGGCCATATGCTCTGTTCACGTGAAGATTTACAGTCTCAAATTTACTGGCCTCAGAGAATCTGAAAGAATTATGCAAGAAATCATGTTCCATCATAACTGAGGCCTCACACAGCCGTGCTTCCTAAAGACTGCTTCTAACTCAATATACGGCCCCTCTAGGGCTTTGTAAGCCCTGCTGGGGAAGAGGGAAGGAGAGGAAAAAGGGGAGCTGCTGATCATTGCCATATGTGAGAAGCATCCCTGTCTGCACGTGGGTGTGACGTCCGTGTTGTCACAGAGGCCGAGCTCTGCAGAGCCCCCCTGTTTCCTGTTTCCAGTCAGAATCTTGCTGCTGGAGCAGGAATCCCATATCACTCTGGACTGCAGTTACAAAAGAGGAAAATTATGGCCAGTGGAGGGGGAAGGGGCGGGGGAAATCCTCTTAAATAGGCATGTAGGATGTCTGGGCAGGGATGTGAGCCAGGAGTCCTCAGAGACAGTAGAATAAGTGGGAGTTTAGCAAACAACCACTTTCTTCCTTTGACTAGTGTTCCTCAGAGACCTCAGCACTCCAGTTCTCATAGCTAATTTTAGCTATTTGTGGCTGGCCTGGTCCTAATGTTCCTTTCCTATCTCTCTCACACACACTGAACCTTGGGATACTCTCTGTGGGCTGACAGATGACGTGAAAACCTCTAATCTGCAGGTCAAACATCAAAAAATGAAGTGGGATTGTGAAACTGGATGCATAATTTGCCTTTTTCCAAATAAGGGAGATCTATTCATATTAGAAGTTCTTAGCATACCAAGTTTATGAGTTTTTTTTTAAAGCATACAAGGGGAATGACTTACTCTTTAAAATTTTATGGTAACCACCAAAGATGTTATCATCCCATGGACACTGCCTTTCCTATGCAGACTATGACTGATATGCTTTCATTATTTTTTGGCACTGCTCTTTGTTAGAAAAACCAAAACCACATTGTCCCAAACACTGTACAGATACGAAACAGGCAGGGTGAGTCCCTGCCAAAGGGCATCAAGTACATGTTAGAGAGGGTTTAAAATGAACACGGTGGCCATCAATGTGCCATTCCAGGAGTGAAGGAGCTGGCAGGATGTGGCATTTGGACTGCAGGTATCATGTTCACGGAACTCTGAGTCTTACCTGCTTTACACTCCTGTGGTGAATTAATGTCAACGCTTTATCTACCATGAGGTTTGCTCAGTTCGTGATAAGTCTGATGTCCAGAGGCACCACAGGGTACAAAAGAAAGAAAAAAGTGTAGGGATGACTCCTCCTGTCTCAACCAAATTTTCCCAGAAACATGAGCAGCAGGTGACTCTTTTTCTTTCCCTAAATTTCTCCTGGACTCCCTGTCCTTATTGCCCCTCCTCTTCATATGCAAATCTGTAGAGGTTTCTCTGCAGGCACAAAGTGTATGCTCTCAGTGATGGAGGTGTGGGACTGTGGACAGTAAAAGGGCATATGGGCCTTGAAGGGATCTGGAAGAGATGCTGGCTCTGGTCTGTTAGAAAATTTAGTTCAGGGCCTGGAAATCAAGTCACTAACCTTATTTTCAGTTGATTGATTTAAAAAGTCTTAGAGTCAGGTGAGGAATCCTGAGAAGCTGATTAGGAGGAGAAAAAAGTAGTTATTATGTCTCTCAAGGATGGAAAAGTAGTATTCCTTGAGCTGACAGAGGCCAGATTTATGTTATTAATTAGACAGACACCTCCGGTTTTCTGTTGGACTAGAAATAAAAGACTGACTAGGGTATCTGGGACAAGACTGCTTGCAGCACCCTGTGCTGACTGGCTGGAAGCAGTCAGTCTGCGCATAAAACAGACCGCATGAGCTGCTTTCCTGGGAGCTCTGCTGGTTGTTGAAGGTCCCTTAATTTTTAAGAAGTGTTGGCAGCTTGTTCAACTTTCAAACAGAGATAAATCCTGCTTAAACTGAAGGAATGAATGGGTGGAAGCTCCCCCACACACACCCCATCTCCAGGTTGTCCTAGTAATCCCTGAACAGATGGACGTGGTCATGTGAGTCCTTGAAACTCTATCTGTTTTGGAGGAATAGTGGGTGTGGTGCTGTGGGCATGGACAGATATATGTGTTGCCTTTCACAGAGAAGTTCACTGTCCTCCAAAGACTGAATATCAACAAAATCCTTCCTGTGGGGACTTCCAGTTCTGCCCGAGCCAGCTGTAAATTCCTTTGAGGCTAAGACTAAGAAAACTGGAATCCTGGGAGGGCTTTGGTACAGTCCCAAAACCATTTCCACTGAACCTTCCCAAAAATATGGTTTCTCTGACCCAGGAATGTGAGCTCTGTAACAATGCAAAGCTGAAGTCCTAGACCACTGGAATTAACCAGTATTAGCTCACTGCATCTTTGTGCTCCATCTGTCTCAGCTAATTTGAAAATCACTGTCCCTCTGGGAGACAGACTTGGTTCCAGTTTTGTGTAGCACCTGGCACGATAGGGATGTTAGTATTTGAGTGAGGTGCTACCTCTATATAAACAAATAAAAATATTTGTGGGACCCCTAGTTTCTCTCTTTGCTGCTTTTGAGATGATTATTGAGGAGTAAATAATCATAAAGCATCTGAGTGAGCACAGCAGAGCTAACAACTGCTTCAGCCAGGAAATGCCTGAGAAGCAGGGAAAACAGAGACTGGAGTATAAATTGCTGTAGCACAGTGGAACTGGAGCCATGAACTGGTACAGACTCGCTGAAGCAGGAGACATAAGTAGTTATATACACAGAGAGATCCTCTGCTGGTCCCAACAAAGCTGGAACAAAACTACATTTGCTCTATAGCAGGTGAAGGTCCAGTCCCCCAAACCCAGGACAGCTGGCCATCCTGACCACCGGACCTACCACCTGCCTCCTCACTTGCCAGACCTCCTGCTTTTGCATTCTGTCCCTCACCATCTGTTTGTCCTTTTTATGGGAGAGGTCTCTTCCAGTTGTTACTCTCTGCATGAACCAGCTGAAATATTTGCCTCCCCTACCGTGATAAGTTTCCCTCACATTTTTTGTGCTTCCTTGCATGATAAAACGTCTTCTCTGAACGAGCATTTGCAGTCTTCACCCTTTAAACACAGAAGTTCTGGAGTGACGTAACACCTCTTGGAGTGAATGAATTCCCTGAAAGCCTTCCCCATGATGCTGAGGCCCCAATTGTCAACACTTTCTTCCAAGGATAGAGAACGTAATCCAGGCCCCCCCCACTTGCCTGTGGTTTCTCCGTCACAGTAAAGTCTCCAGTGAGCAGACAGCCAGAATAGCCACCAGCATGCCGGGAAGGGCATGTCAAGGGTGGGAAGGAAGAGTGGCTGCACCACATTGTGTTCCAAGGCACGCTTAGTTGGCAGATGGTCCCTAGGGGACTGCTGGATGCTGGGGTATATTTAGGGCAGCTTCTGGGCTACTTGAGCTCACACTGAGAGAGGTAAGGCAAAATCATGCCACTGCCCCCAGCTGCTAGGGGGCACTTACCACTGCTTGTCAGCAACGTCTGAGCAGAGCAGAGAGAACTTAGACCCACATCACACCACTGTACGCAGCAACTTCTCTGTCTCTTCCTATCTGCCAAAGTAGGAGGGTGGGAGTTCCAGAGAAAACTTTCTTCTGGAGTGAGGAAAAAGACAGATAAAGAACAGCCAAATGGTTTGCTGTGCTCACACTCTTCTTTGCATCCTAAGCTAGCCCCACAGACTGACATGAATGATCTTATTAACTTGTGCTCACATGAAATACACACAAACACAGAAGCAGGGAAGGCCGTCAGGGCTGTTCCCAGCTCTAAAGCAGCCCTTTGACAGGACTAGACTGGTTGTTTTTTTTCTCCCCAGATGAGAGGCTGGTCAACACCACCCCTAAACTCACCTCCACCCCCAAACAGCTGTTTTGCCAAAGGGTGGAGAAGCAGACCTCCTGACTGAGGGTGGAGCAGTTTGAAGGGGAGGAAAGCAGTGACTTCACTTCTTATTAAGTAATAGCAGAGCGGGGTGTGCGTCACTCTGAAAAACAAGACTTTGGGTGGAGGCAAAGGCTTTCATGCAGCATCTTCCCCTTTGTGGGAAAGGAGCAGAATATACCATTCTGAAGAGGGAATTCAGAAAGTCAAAGATGTAGTAGTTTGAGCACCTCATAATCTTATTCAAGGGATTCCAAGAAGAGCATCGAGGTGAAAGGGCTCATAATGGTGAAAGTCATTTGGGCTAGACTTTAGGAAACACTTTCCTCCAGCAAGGATAGAGAAACATGGGAATAGATCAAGTCCATGTGAAAAAAGCAGCACATAGGGGTCAGCTTTCATGGGAGGCAAATGGCACTAGAGTCTAGGTACAAATACCTGGGGGGTGATGGCAGAATAGACAAAGGTGTCTTTGTGGTCACAGAGTTACCTGCAAGGGGATTGCTGTTCTTAGGTTGGAGACAGCCTCTTCTCACCCTATGCTAGAGAGCAAGTATCACAAGATCCAGATCTATCTCCCCAAATAATCCTTTCCCTGCAGCTGACTCCTTCAAGGCTGTACGGACAGCCTCAGGCCAGTCTTCAACTCTCTGCCTGATTCAATTTGCTTCTGCCAGTCCTGACTACTGCTAAAAGAGTCTCTCTGGCTTGAGAGCATTCTGGTATGTTAGATATTGTTCCAGACTGTTCTGAGCAAAAAGCAGTCTTGGACTCCAAAGGCTTCAAATGTAACAAATATTTTCATACTGCTGCTCTGAAAGTGCAGTCGCCAGAACGGCCATCAGAACAGAAGCTGTTTCACAGATGGCCGTGGGCCAGCTGTAAAAGGCTTTCCCAAAGGCTCTGTGCAATACTTATGGCATCATCAGAGTGTACCTCTGGCCCCGCTTACAGCAGGGACATAACCAAAGGCACTTATTTCCTCTCCTAGGCCTCCCAGGTGGAACTTAGAATCCTTGGCAGTGTCCTAGAGAGACATGGCAGTGTGGGGGCACACCCACCTCACATTCCTCTGGCTAGCGCAGGGAACCGCAGTGCAATGCATCCGTGCTGGCATGTCCTTCTCTCATTGGGTGTTTACCCAGGGTCTTGCCAGGGCACGTTTGACCTTAGAAGGTCAGGTTGTTGGGTTTAGACCCGTGCTATCACTCACATGTGTTATTTTATATCCAGGTTCTACACACCTTCACGTACCGCAGCTACACATGGTGAGTGCCTCTCAGATGCAGTCAAGAATTCAGGCTCTGCTTAGGAGAGATTTAAAAGCTGCCAGGCTGCCAAGGGCTCCGGCCCTTTTCGTTTTTCCTGTATATAAACTGAAACCCCAGTTTTGTGATACCAACCTCCCAATGGCCCCTCATGAAGATTTTCACCAGAGGCTCATCAAGTCTGCAAAGAACTCAAACACAAGCAATAAGCAGCTTTCCTCACTCCTGCCTCAAGTATATAAGAAGGGAAAGATAAAAAATTAAGGAAGGAATAAATGTACCCTTCCTGCCAGACCGACTGACAGCAGCAAGGGCAGTTCAGTTTCATTAATAAACAGAATTTTGTGTTCCAACTTCCAACCCGAGAAAAATAAATTACCTAAGTGTTCAGAGACCTCTCCTTCCTTGCTCACAAATCATAAATGGTTTAGCAGAACAGCACTGTTTTGGAAATAAAGAAGAAAAGGACAAAGGAACATAAACAACACAACAGGCATCCACCAGCTCCCAAAATGATACTTGCCAAAGCCCTTTCTCACTGCTTGCTGGCACAGCTGCTAGAGCAGACCATTGCTCCCCTGCTCTGGGAACACTCCACTCACAGCTGACAGTTCAGGGGCACTGCCACACACCTGCTGGGTAGCAAAGGCTTCCTCAAGCTGGAGCTGAGATACGATAGGAACCCCTGACCAGTCCCTCTGGCTTGCTGCTTCTTGCAGCTGTTCTAACTCCTTTAGCAGCTCCTCTTAAGTGGCTTCAGCTAAGCATCTCCCACCACCTGCAGTTCCTGTTAAGCACTCCTAATCCTCACTGGGTCCTGGCTTTTTGTTGCTCAGAGACAACTTCTTCAACAGACTTTCCTGGTCCTCTAGTTTGCTCTATTTTTATCAGCCAAGACTGCAAACCATTACATGAAGCTAAGGGTGGTCATCTACTATGGCACAGCTAGTCCCAGCTTTTCACACTTGGTCATCCTCATTATCCTCATTTTTATGATGATGATATTTTCTTACACAAATCCTCCCATATGTGCTAGCATATGTTGATCAGTATTAATCCTACCTCTAGGCTTTTTCAGCTCTTTTCCCTCCAACTGAGGCTAGTAGAGCAATTCTGTCCCTATAGCTCTCCACCCTCTGGGCCTCCTTGCTGGTCAGCCAACAAAATGGAAAGGAAAATACAGTGTCCAAGTTAGTCCCTTGTATCTTGCAATCAGCCTGAGCCTCTCACTAGGATTCACAAAAGATAGTAATTGTCCTATATAAGCCTCTGTTTATAACAGTTTAAGATCCTACTGTCATATCTGTGCTGCAGACAAATGAACTCAGAAAGGCTAAGGGATGCTAGTGAGTTTGTGAGTTCCAATGCTTCTCCACCCCTTCCCTGTTTTCTTAGAGCAAGCACTATTTCCCTTCTCAAACCAGGGAATTAGTAACACTAATGGGGGAATGTGTCACCCCTGCATGCTGAGCGTGACTCACAAAGTCAGTACGGCCTTAGCAGCTGAGAGGAACAATGAGCTGTGCTCTCAGTTACGCTTTTTTTGGCTACACCATCACTGGAGCCCAGAACAAGGGCAGTGATATCATGGCCATAGGCTTGTTGGTTGAGTATCATATACAACACTACAAGCTCTCTGTGATCTATTACTTCCACATTAACATAACTTGGGGCATATATACACAAACAGTTTCCAGAGCCAAGAGTAAGTCATTTGGAACAGATTATTTTATTGCAGGCTTTTAACAAGAATGCTTGTCAGTCCCAACAGGCTCATTCTGGAGACGTAGTACCTTGCTCAGTACTGAACTATATAATTTAGTCAAGATCTCAGCTGTAAAGACAGAAGTTTGGAATGTAGAAATGGGCAGACAAGAATCCTGCTAAGAAATAGCTTACATTTTTCTGACAATTAGCCATTGTTGCAAGTATTTATATAAATAAAGAAAAAGTAAGAAAAAGTTCTGCAGCGAAGAACAAAATTACTCCCAGTCACTTTCAAGAAAATGACTTTGAAGCATTTTGTGCGCTTGTATTTGAACGAGACTTTTCTCCATTAGCCTCTGAGTGGAGTGAGGAATTGTTCCTTCCTTTCAGAAATGTGCTGTGTGTATTAAGTGGTCTGTCAAAGGAGCCAGTGCAGGAGGGGGTGTGGAGCTGAGCATACAGTGGCATTGTAATCAGAGGCCAGCCCCTGGGTCACGCAGGCAAGCTCGAACTCGCTGTAACCTGCCTGGAGTGTGTGCTGATAACCGAGGCTAGGGAGGTCACAGGCGAGCTGTTAGCAAACATCCTCAGCCCAGGAGCTGCACAGGGCTGGAGCCTGCACTGGGCTCTGAGCAGCCCACAGTGCTGTTAAACCCAGCTCAGATAACCTGAACTTCACATGGTTGGGCTGCAGGAGCTACTGTCCGCTTTCTGCGGGGACAGCTGTGCCAATGGTGACGGTTCCCTGCTTTGTAAAACTCTTCCCTAATGTATTGCCAGGTGCCTCAGGTGACAAGGCCTGCCTGTGTCCCATGTTATGGGTCCCTTTCATCATTTGCTGGGTTAATCCAGGATTCCTCTGCTCAGAAAAACAGGGGAAGCCCTGAGAATTCATAACACAAAATCTTATCTCAAGGGAAAAAATAGAGGCATGTGTGTAGAGGCTTGTTGCACTACTCATTCTTCTAATAGTTTCCCAACGCTGAGCACCAGTGGGACAGTCATATACTTTGCTGCATGTTCCCAACAGGCTGGATCCTTTATCTGCTGGGCAGGCTGGTGCTGGAGCACTGCCAGTCTCCCTGGAGAGCAGCTGTGGCCCCCTCGGTTCCTGTGCCTCTGCACTGGGCAGCAGATTGGCAGGAGCTGGTGCAAAGCTGCCTGTCCGATTAAATTTGTTATTTTGCAGAAGGATTTTGCTTTGTTTGTTGGTTGTTACTAAAGAAAAATCCTAAGCTGGTGCTTTAACCTGTTTTAAACCTTTCACAGGGTGAAAGAATCTGGTTCCTTTGCTTCCAAGTTGTAAACAAGGAGCAGAAAGCTAAGAGAAGGCAGAGAAAACAAAAAAGTTTTAAAATACTTTTTTTCTTACATTCTTTTTATTTTCCAATCAAAATTATTTTAATATTTCCAGTACTAAAAGGCTGCCACATCAGAAGGGCTGCTGAACTTCACTTCTGAAAACGATCAGACAACAGGTCATCAGCCACCATCTCAGACATACTCCAGCTCCCACACATACCTGCTTTCTCTCCAGGGATGTGCTAGTAAATCCATCCAGAAGGGGTTGTAGATTATAAAGATGATGAGTGATGT
>VYZQ01013872.1:83218-96592 GCA_013400655.1 Mystacornis crossleyi | reverse complement strand
CTTCCTGTACAAAAAAAAAAAAAAAAAAGGCATAGGAAGCCAAATCAAATAAAACACTTACTCCAAGTAAAGCTGTCTATATACAAGATTCGCTCTGGCTTAATTGAGCTTGTGGCTGACTATTAGCTAAAACAAAACATTTTCAGTTGAGAAGGTTGTAGGTCAGCAGGGACTGGTAGCCTACAAAGGAAGATGACTGTAAATGTATTGTTTGAGTGCAAAAACTACATTCAAATACTACTGTAGTTGCAAAGCCAGGAATTGCCTGTGGGAAATTCCCGTACAAGGGTTGACACTGAAGTTTTACTATCCACTCTCTGAGCCATGCAATGTAGATCATTTGTTTCACAGGATTCCTGCCACAGAAGTTTATGAGTTAAAAAAAAAAAAAAACAAAACAAAACAAACCAAAACATACTTAGCTTTGTCCTTCAGTTCAGTGGATGAACTTAGATCTTCTCTCGTACATAGGATTTAAACAAAGTTCTTAGAGCAGAATGACTAAAACCCCTTTTGAGATCATGGCATTCAGCAAGATATGGTATCTGTTTCAGAGGCATCCACAAATTTGTTTTCACAGCAGTACAGTAAATATTATGTATTTTGTAAATGAGAGGCTACCTGCTGAAAGCACAAAGTCAGAAGATTTTTATACTTGATATGGAATGATAAGGACTTCGATTTTCAGTTTCTACCATGCTGCAGCACTTTATAGACAAAGCACAAAGTCCAGGTGCAGTTGCAAGCGTTCATTCCCTTTTGTAAGTCGGCTGTGGCTCAACCATTCAGGGGCTCTGGCTGCAATGCCAGCTTCAATAGCTTCCACCCTGGTCAGCAGAGCCCTTGCCTTCCCACCCTGGCCCGACAGTGAATCTCACAACACACCCTTTCAATTTTGGGCCTGCTCTGCAAATAGGATCAGGGAACCAATTCATAATAAAAATAACCCTTCTTGGCTTCAGAGCACAGTCTGAGACTGGAGGGTATGTCAGGCACGCAGAAAGCAATGGATAGCCTTGTCACAGTCACCCGTGGGGAATCTGGCTAACTTGCCCAGCAGCACACTGGATGACAGGAACTCTGGCCAGCTTTGCAGGGCAGCAGTCCATCCCTCCAGTCCAGTGATGACTCTTGCTCCTTCTGCAGTCCCTTTTCCTCTAGTGACCACTGCCATCTATGTCCCACAATTCATGAGGCAGAGGGTACTGCAAAGAGCCCTTATGAGGCTTTCATGGCCATGAGTAGCCATCAAGTGATGCTCAGATGTTGCCCAGGTAACTTTCATCCTGGATTTCCTAGATTTCTAAGCACTTGACCCCACAACCATTACCAATTTTTTTTATGCAGGCATTTTGTGTGCAATATGCAGCACATGTAGATGTGGTGCTTAGGGATATGGTTTAGTGGTGGATTTGGCAGTTAATGGCTGGACTTGATCTTAGAGGTCTTCTCCCACCTAAACAATTCCATGATTCTATATGTCCTCATTTAAAGTAACCTGGAGTATAAGAAGAATGAATAAGGGAGGAGATGGGTATCTGGACAATGCCAAGGACCAGAACCAATGCTTTCTCCTTGCCCTTTATGCTAGATTATTTGGAGATAAAGGAATTTGGAGGGATTGCCAGCAAAGGTTCCTCACTCTCAGAACATGGTTGTTGCTGTAAACTGCAGAGCTGAACTACCCACTGGTTCCTTGCAGAAAAGCTGCCACATGCAAAGTACTATTTTCTATTGGAAGCAAATGGTTACTGTGATGTTCAGCACAGGCTCCTTCCTAACCCAGTACCACTGCAAATATGTCAGTGTCTCTGTTGGACACATAGAGCATGCATGACAGGCTTTGCTTCATGTCACTGCCTAGCAAAATCCTTTTTCTGGTCTCTCAGAAGGAGAAATACAGAAAAGAAGTGAAAATTCCTCTGCAAGTATTGCCATCACTAGGATGGTCTGTCTAGCTCCCCTCCAGCAGGACCTACTCCCAGATATCAGCTGGAGAAGTCTCAAGGCCTTTCTGACATCTTCATGGCACGTGGGACATACTCATGTCTCCTGCTTCCTTTCCTTTTACCATTTCAGCAGAGGATGGGGCAACAGTGTCAACCACTTCACTTATACTCTCGTGCACTAGGATAATTTCACCAGATCGTTGTATCTGCTTCAGTGAAGATCTGCGTAACTTAAATGGCGCAGAGACAACTACTGAAGGGGCTAAAACCTGGCACAGGACTAGCTATTGTGAAGTTCACTAAAATAACAAACAAACTTCAGCTGGGTCATCCGCAAAATAATCTCTTGTGTTTCTCTCATTGCACCTGATCCAAGCTCCTCATTCTCAGTTTTAAGGCTCAGAACCTCTGTGCCTTCCTGCCCCAGTCTACCATTATTTTCTTAGTACTTTTCCATGCCTACACTTTTCTCTTTGTGCTGCGCTGCTTCCTTCTCTCCCGCTCCAGAGTCTATGGGACAGATTCAGACACAGCCAGCTAAGTACCCTCAGGGTCTCATGCAGCAGAAAGTCATTGCAGGACACACTGTACTGAGGCAAAGTGACAGCAACCCACTTCCCACTTTCTGGAAGATTATCAGCAGTTCACAGAGGGGATCCACAACCAAAATAATTCAGCAACATGCCAATCCCACTTATTCTGAGCCATGACACTTCTCAAAAAAAAAAATCTTATTGGGTGGCAGCTGCACCATTAAAGGTGTATTATCATGCATGAAAGATTTTTCATACTTTTTCTACCTGAAACAGGCAGCTCTTATTTCCCATACAATTACAGCCTTCTCATTTCTCTTTTCCAGAGGCTCCTTAAAAGCCCTGACCAACAGTTTTCCACAGTTTGATATGTCATGCCCATAGCTCAGATTTTCTTGTTATTGTAGCTGTCATTACAGCCTGCAAGGTACTGAAAGGCAAGCTTGATACTTAGGTTTTCTATAATGACCTCCCCATAGGTATTTCTGTATTAATAGCCAAAAAGATAATAGTGCAAATAGCAGGAATAATGAGAACTATAAGGTGAGTGGTAAAATTACTCTTGAAATCAGCCTTAAATTTGAACAAAATTTAATAATATCCCTTCTGGAGAAGCCAGCCGCACTCTCCTCTTGCAGGATGAAAGGAGCTAAGGAATGTGCTGGCTGGCACTGAATCCCTGTCCTCTTGGGCCTTTAATGGGTTTCCTGCTCCTGAAGGTTCAAAGAGCAATTACAGTCTCCGGCAAAAGTACAGCAAATGGAAAACAGATTCTCTGGCTTTCACTAAAATGCCAAGAAAATAAGTAACCAAAAGATGGAGGACTCAAAGTCACCTCATTGCAGCAGTTGACTGAGCTGAAGGGAAGTTTCCCTCTGTCCATCCCCAAGGCCAGAGGTAGTCCCTGCTATGTGCAGTGGGTGTTGGGAACCCAGTTTGCAGAGCTATCTCCCTAAGGAGGTTCATGTTAGTGGAGAGAGATGAGATCAGACAGCTGGAAACTGCCTCTGGGCTCCATCTCCTTCACCTCTTTGTTGGGGGTTTGGTTTCGTGCCTTTGAATTGGCTTTTGGAGAGGAACAAAAGCAAGGTCAGGGCAACTTCCTTCACTGCAGCAAGTCATCTATATATGAGTGTACATATCCAGTACAAGGCAGCTGGACAAGCAGAGACAGGGGCTAACAGAGGAGCCAGCCATTTCACCCACCAGCCTCATAATAAATCAGCTCGTTCAGGCCTGGTGCAGGGGAGGAGAGTTGTGAAGGCAACTGATGGAATATGAAAAAAAAACACCCCTAGACTGAGGAAAACCCTTCCAGAGAGCTGCCTGGGTGTACAGAGCACAAGAGGTTAATACATCGAGAGGGACTAGAGGCACAAGTGCAGTGAGCTGCATATTCATCTCCTGTGAAGACCTGCACAGACACACAGGGTGGGCTCCAACAGGCTGGAGCCACACAGGAATTTCCTCAGGGGGCTGCACAGCCAAGCACTTAAGACTAAAAATGAAATCTGCAGGTACAGCAGGACTGGATTTAAGACCAGCAGAGCATATGTTTTTTTCCAGATCAGGGCTTTGATATAATAAAAATTATGTATAGCCCAGGATTAATTAGTGGAAGGCAATGTAAGTACATGTTCTGTATAAAATGCAGCCTTGCACAGTTTTCTTTTACTCCTGGCTCTAGAAAACGCACTCACGTGACCAGTAACTCCTGCAGCATTAGCACACCATATCACACTGCTGCGGTCTGAGAGAGGCTTCTTTTCCCTGAGAAGAGCCATTGCTCTACCAATAGGTTTCTTGCTTGGTATTCAGTAATTCAGTAACTCTGCCACACAGGGGAAATTGAACAAGCCTGTCTGAAGTGAAATGCCCTTCAAGTTGCTTTGCATCATGTTTCATTTCCCCCTCAGATTACTTGAGATTAAATCCTATCATGGGTGGCAGGGAGAAATAGCTGATAAGCCTGAGCATCAGCAATAATACCGACTTTGTGCTCAAACAAGGATGCTCAGTATGCAGTGACAGTACAAGTAGGTCACCCAGCCAGCTTAGCAACAGGAGGAACTTCTCCATTAGGACTTAGCTCTGGCACTGTTCAGTTGTACGGCACTCATCTGGGATACAGCTCAGCCCTGCAGTTCCTCAGGTGTAGAGAGGAAACTGTATCCTCATAATCACACAGTTAGGATGAAATAATTGCTAAGGATTTCTTTGGTCATCCTATATTACAAATTGATGCTTCCTCTAATTTTCCTTACTGTATACAGAGGAAGACGGAAGCCACTCTATCCTAACCATATGGATGTGTCATTCCCCTTAACCTAACAGGAACCAAAGAGAAACTGAATGCTAAAGAGGACTGGTAAGGAATGAATGAATGAATAAAAGGCCCCGTTATAACAGTTCTGACCTGGACGTGTGAGATGGTCATAATCTCTGACCTCCTGCTAACAAATATGGACTATAGGCAGAGAATTGGGATATGCAATGTCCAAATCCAGAGCCAGGCACATTTGGAGAGTAAATGGGTTTTTTGGTCCCATGTTTTCACACCAGGAAGAAGGACTTGCAGTCAAAACAAAGATTAATTGATTTCATTTTGTTAAACTTTTGAAACTCCTTCAGTCTATCTGGGGTGGAGAAATAAGTCTGTTGTAATTAAATGTTATGACAGAATGACGGGTAATTTTTCCTAGAAGAAGATGTTTTGAATTAACATGTTTGGACAACAGAAGGTGAAAGTGGCCCTTTCTCACTGCAGTTTGTTGGGTCTGTAGAGAGTAGCTAGTAGTATCAATTCACTGTCTCTACCCCAGGCGTCATCTCCTCTCCTTAAACTGCACAAACAATCTAAATTTCAATTTTTGGGGATAAGGAAAGAAACAATAGCAGAATGGGAAGGGCAAAGCAACAATTTTGAAGCTTTCAGTGCAAGAGAGCCACATTATCTTCCATAAATGCCTAATTCCAGTTTGAACATGGTCTTTCCCTTATCAACCCCATATTGTTGCAGACAATCTTTTTGGAGAATCTCTATGAATTAATTTAGGAAACAACACCCCCAGTCCTGCTTTAGAAATGCCTAGAAATGGTAAAGCTCTGCTATCTTCTGGGCCCTTGGATACCAAGGTTGGAACCAAGGACTTCTAGATGGGCTAAAAATCAGCTGGACCGCATGACTGAGAAGGTAGTGATGATCAAAGGCTTAGCATCTGCTCACACCTAGTAATAAATGTTGTGCACAAGAGGTTGATCCTGTGGTCCATATGATTCAACAACAACCTGCATAGTAGAGACGTGCACCCTTAGTGTATCATTGGAAGATGCAAAATTATGACAACGGACACAACAAATGACATTTCAAGTGAGAGGCACCTCAAAGGCATAAGGATTGTAGCAACAGAAACCTCATGAAGTTCTGTGGAGAGAAATGCAAAGTTGCTCACCTGAGCTGGAACACCTCCCTGCATCCCTACACACTGGGAGGGACCTGGCAGAGATACTGAAAGTCAGGAGGTTGTAGTGGATGTCAGGCTGGATGAGCTGATCGTGCATTGGCACCACGAGGCAGCTGCGTTCTGCACTACATTGGGAGCAGCATGGCTGGCAGATCTAGAAAAGTTCTTTTCCCTGGTGCCTGACACTGATGAGGCTGTGTAGGACACACTGTCCATTGCAGAGGGATGGGAGGAAACTGGAGAGAGTCCAGCAGAAGTCTACCACTGACCAGAAATGGTCAGGGGCCTGGAGCACATGACTGGCAAGGGTGTTTTGAGGCAGGTGAAGGGAAGGCTGATCAAACAGCCTGCAGCTGCCTGAAGGGTAATTACAAGCACAACAGATCCACGTTTTCCTCAGCAGCATCAGATGACACAACACTGAACAAGAGCCACAGGAGCTGGACATGAAGAAGGAAATTCCTATAATGGTAGTGCAGCTTTGGAACAGACAGGCCACAGAGGTCACAGAATATCCAATTTAGGCAGTTTTCAGGACACAGCTATTCAGAGTTAGGGCTGACCAGATGATGCACTGGCAATAGTATTTCTGTGAATAATTCTGTGGGTGGAGTAGATGACTTCTACAGCTGTTCCAATCACAATATCTATTGTTCTGTGATTCTTTACAGTCACTAGTCAGTGATTTTGACAAAGGGATTTCCCAAAGTTCACTCTACAGATAGAGTTATTTCCTAGCAGATTTAGATCACTGCATGCCTGACAGCTCTTTTTCCTCTAAAATATGGTGAGCAGCATAATAGTTAGATTTCCTCCTGCCGAGCAACATGATCCCCATTCAGTATTCTGACTCTCAGTCAGCCACAGATCATACTTACGTAGAACTTGAGTTTGAGATGGATGCTCTTTGGGACTGCTATTGGCATCAGCTGCACAATCAGCCTCTTCTCTAATCAGTCCTCGGTCAGAGAGGACCTCACCAGGCAGTAACATGGGATTTTAAAATCTTACACTTAAGTGAGGTTTTGAGAGCAAGCTCAGATGATTCTTGATGGTCAGAGACACCTTTTGGATTTTCTCTTTGGTTCTGAGAAGCTATAAAGGTATTCTCAGAGGTATTCAGCTGCAATAGAGAGATGTTGCCACAAAAATCTTGAAGCAAAGGGTCAATTTGCTTCAAATAATACACTGTCATCTGAAAATACTCTGAAGGCCCATGCCTGTGTCCCAGATATATATACACCATACCTATGCAAGAAAAGGCACTTATTCAGGTAACAGCAATACAAGAATCACTCCATGCTGTGACAGCTAAAATGTGAGTGCTAGGTCCTCTTTTTAGCAGTGTAGTCTCTTTGTCACAGAGTAGTATCCTGAGAGAGTCCTGGCTACAGACACACAACAATGACAAAGAGCCAAAGTCAAAATCTGGTAACAGCAGCCCACATTTCAGTCAATGACCCTTTAGTTGAAAAGGCTGACTGGTACCAAGGAAAACCCAAACTCAAAGTGTTGCATTTTTACAAAGAATGCAATACTTTTACTCCACTGTTTATGACTAAGGTATCACAAGGTGTCAGAGCTGCTAGTTAATTTGTAATAGTATTTGTGAATCAGAGGAGGGACAGTCTTGTGGTTACGGTTGGACTGACATTCAGGATGTCTGGGTCCAATTCCCAGTCTAGCATAGATTTTCCTTTGTAAATTTTGGCAGGCTGTGTAATCTCTCATCCTCAGTTCTTTGCCTACAAATTTTTTCCTCCCCTTGGCTTTTTGGCTGTCGGATCCATTTTAGTTGTGAAGGGTTTCTGTAGTTTCTGACATCCAGGAAAGTACAGAGTAACGTGTATGATGTAACAAATTATGCTTTGAGCTGCAAATATCTCTAAAACAGCCTAAGGGCTGGTGGTGTTTGCTTCAAATAGCTAACAAACATACACTTGAAGAAACCAGCCTGGACAAGTGAATGGTTAGCAAACAGAAACTACATTCGAAAGTAATTGTTTGTAATGAATTCAGTTAAATACCTGCTGCTACTATTACTTTTGAAACAGTACCAGCATAGACATATTTACTACCATTTCATGCCAACCCATTTTAAGTGATGGTACAAGTTTCCATTGGTATTTCTATCACCTGTACTGTATTAAAGAAACAAGTATTTGAGGGTTTTTTCTGATCATCAAATGTGAAGCAAGAATTTTATGTTTGACATTTTAAAATATTCTTTACAAATTGCAACATTCAAGTGCTTATCAGTGATGTCTCCCAGGAATGATACCTCTATCTTTCAACATAGAAAATAGTTTTAAAATTGAACCTACTGCTGATTAGGTTGCTTTCCAGCCTGAAATTTTCAGGGGTTGATTGAGATGTCAAGAAAACACAAAGACAAATGTGGGCATAATTATCTCTATCTTACTGTCTCTTTTCAGAAGAGCTCTTTTGGCACCAGGAGGTCTAGATTTAAAGAAATAAAATCAAGAATAAGCAAGTAACATTTTATTCGCTTGGCTCAGAATGGAAACACACAGATCTCAGCGTGTTAGAACTAAAACTTATTTTTTTATTCCCTATACCCTTACAGACATGTCAAAAGCTGTCCCCCCAAAAGAGTAAAGCACAAATACAGAACAGGGATTTAACTCAAAAACAATGGCAGACTAATGTATGCACCAGGAGTCAAAGAGAGAAGGTGGATATCTACAGAATTAGAAACAAAGATGCCAAGAGAAAAGTACTGACAAAGGAAAGCTGCTGGTTTCCTATCAGAAATGCAATAATCAGTGTAAAATACAAGTACACGTCATATGAGTTTTTCGTACTAAGAAAGAAAAGACAGCGTCCACAAAGTCCAGCAATGCAGTCAGGTGAACCCTCATTGAAAAGAGTCTTTGTGCATGCCAGGCATCTTTCATTCTGGACTGGGTGAAGCCACAGGTTGGAATTAGTGGGACAGTGTCTGTTCTGGGAAACAGCACGAGCTGGAAAGTTCTCCAACAGTACTAAAGGACAGCAAAACCAGAGAATGCAGTGGGGCTTTGACCCCTACAGAAGATAACGTGACCTGAGTGGAAAACAGCAGCATATGCATTAGCTCTGCCTGCAACACAGAGAAGGATCCCAACAGAGGTCACTGTGCCCAGCAAATTGCAGCTCTTCATTATATACAGCTCTGAATACAGTACTACCACAAATTCACACAGCTCTGCCCATGTAGTTATAAACCTGAGGACCTGAGGGACAAAGGAGCAAGCCCCTGGGGAAGTTTAGCAAACTTAGGGGTAGGAGGTGATGGACTCAATGAGTTTCCTAAGACTTGCTGTACTATGGTGGGAAAGGCTTACAGAGATTTTGGACAAGTATGCTGAACTCTGAAAAAGCATTACAGGGCCTCTACAACTTTCCAGAATCTGAGGCCCTATCAGTTGGCCACTCTTCTACACCCTATGAGCTGATGAGGAGTTTTTCCCCTGAAGCATTTGAAAGCCATTAAGTAAATATTCCTTGAAAGTACCATTCTCCCCTTTCTTTAGTTATGTTTAGAAATAAAGCAGATACTCCTAGCAAAAAAGTTTGAAGAGAAGCTAAGGTTGTGTAATCCTCCTGCATGATCCTAGGCTAGCAGCAGAATGGTACAGCTCAATTTTGAGGCTCTAACAAACACCGGCTGAATCTACCACCTCAAAACGTGGGAAAACAAGAACTGATGGGCTCATCTGAGGGCTCAGCCTCCCTGCTGCCATATGGTGCACCTAAAAACTTACCAAAACACCGCTGTTGAATAAAGGGAAGACAGTAAAAATAAACAAAATAATGTACTGTAAGAACAACGAGGTGGAAGGGCTAGATTAATGACCTTTCCTATAACACACCATCATTTCAAGCTCTCTCAGTTCTTGGTGAGGCAGCTGCCAGTGCTGTTTTAGAGGCATGCTTTGCAGTTTCGGATGGCCTGTGCCCGAGACTATCACAGCTGGATGGCAAGGCCTGACCGCTGCTTCCTCAGACCCCACAGCATGTCCAGGCTACTAAAAGCAGTCGCTCCTAGCCCATTAACCATCCCTCCAGGTTACTTCAGCTGGCCACCTGCACTGACTTTGACAGCCACTTCCAGTCATCAGTAACACCAAGGTTGCAACAAGAACATGCACAGTTTAGACACACACACGCACCCTATTCTGTCCAAAGAAAGACATTTTTAAAACAACATATTCTAATCCATCCTTTAGACTGTATTTTCACTTCTCTAAAGTACAGCTATTGCCTAAGATGAAGGTGTTCAAGCTCTTACTGTGCATGTTTAGGTACCACTGGTTTGCCCAGCCTATGGCACATAATTAAAAGCCACAATATCCCTTCTTTTTTATATTTGAAGCTTTTCTTTTTAAACTTCATGATGAAACCTGAAGTTCCAGCTGAACGGACTCAAGCCTACCCATGAATCCCTTTCTGTCACTTCCCAAGATGGTGAGAGGGGACCCTGTCCTCACCAGACCACACATTTTCTCAGCAGGGGGACTGCCATGCCCTTCAAACTTGAGCTATTCAGCTCACAAGGGAAAGCCTGCTTCAGTAGTTAACAGCTGTACAGTGTTGGTATTACAACATCTATAAACCAAAGTAAAATCCTTCCTGTTAATCTCTGCCATGGACAGTAACAAGGGTGGTTACATTACACGATATTTACTTGCTGGGAAACAGGCAGAGGACACGCACAGATACACCTTTCACAAAGCTTATACACAGCTTCTGTGCTTGTGCCAGCTTTTGGAAACCACTCACCAAGGCTGGCTTTGAGCAAGAGACCTTACTTCCATCATTCCCAGGATGATCATTTTTGTCCCACACTTGATTTCTCACATATCGGAATGTCATAGAAGATAAACAGATACAGCAGAGGATCAGGATGGGAAACAGCCCCACCCAGCTTGTGAGGAGCCATCAGAAATCAGTCTTTGTCAAAGCAGCATTGTTTTGACTCAGACTCTGAAGTACACTGTGGCAGTCTGGTCAGGGTCAGGCCTTCATCCTGCCTTGAATGTAAACATGCAAGAGGCTTCTTTTACCACATGTTTTGGGACGCATCAACAGCTCTTGGCAAGCAATAGGAAAGAGATGACTGAGCGGCTGCTGGCATGCTCCTTAAGTTGATGTCATCTTACTGTCAGACTACAGCTCTGGGTGCATGCACTTAGTCACATATACACACAGCTACCAGTCACCAAACTTTTGTTATGGCTAAAAAATTTAATTAGTTGTGTTTGGCTGGAGAGTTCTCTCTCCCTCTCAGAATTGTTGTAGTGCTTTCTTGCTCCAACTGGCAAGGCAGCTGCTCCCTCAGAGCACCCACCATCCAAACACCAGGATAAATCTGTCAGGAAGCAGCAAGAGCAGGGCTGCTCCTTAAAGAGAGCTGAGCCAGAAGCCAAGGGAGAGCCTTACTATCCAGGTCTCAGTCCCACATTGCTAGAGAGAGGCAAGCCCGACAAACCCAGAGGTGATGGTTAGGTCCAACCAAAAATTCAGGTCAAAATGCAGTATAGTGGTGATGGGACAAGTTCTGAGGCCAAGCCACAAAGTCAAGGAAAAGGATCAGATCCAGTGCTCACCAGGCATGTCCATAGTGACAAAAAGCAAGCCCCAAAGCTAAACCGTGAGTTTAGCTCCAGTTCAACAGGCTCCATAACCAGACAGGAGCAGGCCCATAGCTGGACAGGAGGCCAGTGCTCCTCCGTTATAGATCAAGCAAGCAATGAATGCCCAGGGCTGAGCTTAAATAGAACTCCTGAGCCCACGGGTCTGAGCTCCAGGTGAGGTATCTCAGGGTCATTAGGGCCGTTAGTGAGCTCAGAAAAAAACAGAGGCTTCATTATATTTTGTGCGTCAGATAATAGTCTGAGGAGCATGATCAGGCTGAAAACTGTGGGTATCTTAGGAAATTCCAGAATCAGAGTTGATTGTACAGCTTTCTTTGCTTCCCTTATGCTTATGCATCTGTGCTCCAGTCCTTGATTACTGGATCACACACTGACTTTTTTCCACAAGTTTTCTGCATCATTTAACACCCAGTTCTGACTGAATGACCTGTTACCTCCTCATAAGTTTTGGTCCACTGTTCTGACACTATTCAAATGCTGTCCTGAGGTGAGAATTATTCTTTTACCCATGGGAATTTCAGTGGTTCTCATTGCTGAAGTTTCATAAATAATAAACAGTGCGCATTCAAAACATCCCTTCCAGCTAAGGGGAGATTATGAGACCTTCATATAGATGTAAATTTGAGCTAGTAAGGGATTACGTTCAGAAGTACTATATTTTGGTATCTTAAGTGAGATATCTGAGATTTTGGGTGTTTTTTCTGTCTGTGTAGCACTATTTAGAATTTTATATCATCACAGAGAAGTTTCAACTGAGTTCAGCTGCAACAATGACTATCTGGTGCTTGGATTAGTAAAGATACAGGCTTTGGGGTCACAGAGTCTGACTTCCTCTCTTTTACAGACCTATGTATAACTTAACTAAGTTGTCCCTGTAATTAGTTAAATACTTCAGGATTATCCAAGGAATAAAGCACATAGCTAGGAAGGCAGTTAGTCTTGATTTGAAGACCTGAAGAGATACAGAGCTGATGATTTACTTGGGTTGATTTTCGAGGGATGATTAACTACTCTCACTGTTAAAGCTTTATGCCAAACTCCTCATATGAATCTGCCTAGCTTCATCTCACAGACACAGGTGCTTACTTTACTTTTCTCTGCTGGATTATGGATTCTTTTTACATCTGGTATTTATTCCTCAGGAACATATTTGTAACCTGTTTTCCAGTCACATTTTTAAAAGTTTGGTAGGCAACTCACTAATAGACATGTTCTTCAGCTCTTAAATAATGTCAGTTCTTCCTTTACACAACAATTTTTAAGACTTTCTTCTTTTTTTATATGTAAACACGAGTCCAGTATGTCACTCTCTGGAGTTAATTCCAGCAGGATTGAAAAATTTTCAAGTTAGTTTACAGCATCCAAAACTAAGAAGGCCAAAAATTAAGAGACAGAACATTAATTCCTACAGAGAACTGTGATTTACAGGATTTTCTCAGAATTTCATTTGTACTTTTTCGCTCAGTTAGGGACAGAATTCAATTCCCTAAGATGTCTTTCTGCTGCCTAAATCATCAGAGTGCCCTTTCTTTTTCAGCTACTCCCTGACACGTAATTTATGCATTTTCAGACTTCTGGAAGAAATGAAGCAGGGGTCCTGCAAACAACCTCTTCCTTAAGTCCAGATTTAGCCTTGGAGCAGGTCTACTTGGTGGACCCTTCTGAAAGGGACCTGTGGAAAAAACAGCTCACGGTCATGTAATTAAATGCTGATTCATAAAGCTTATGTACAAGGAAGGAAAACGAAGTTTATATTTCCTAAAGTTTG